>CM050923.1:24780181-24915942 GCA_027742785.1 Vigna reflexopilosa
TATCACCAAAATGCATTTACTTTTCGGTAGCCTGACTCATAAGAACTCCATGGTTAAGCGTGCTTAGCCTGGAGCAATTCTGGGATGGGTGACCTTCTGGGAAGTTAACCACACAAGCATAAACACAACCCTCATTATTTGTAACATGTTTCATCCGTAAAGAGACCAAAAAACCCACGATTTCTTTTCCTCTGTCGAATGGAAATGGACACACAACAACTCATACTTATGACGCTTGGGGAGCCACAAACTCTGGTTTAGTAGCTTCAAAGAAGCGACCAAAAAACTACAAGAATTTTCACAGCTACAACGACTAGGAAGTTCAATTCAGAATAGGGCCAAAGATGGATGATGAATCTGGCATGTGTTCCCTTCCTTAAAAGAGTCCCCATCACTGAAAAAACCACTACTGCTGCCTTTCCTCCGCTTCCAAGACTCCAGCCTGAGTCAAGCTACGAGCTTTCTCTCAAAGATCTGGTGAAACACCCAAAAATTGAAGTTGGACAAGAGAAAGGGGTGAAAGGGGGTGGAAGAGGTAGAGGAGAGGAAATTGAACAACAAAAATGTGCATGTTAGAAGACCAAGACCAAGATTGACAGTGGAGGGTTTTATTTGAAAGTAGTCTTTCCAATGTCTCTAGATCCAAAAAGAAGACCAAGAACAAGATCCAAAAAAAATTCACTTACCAAGCCAAGGAGGACCACTGTCGCGATGACCAAGACTGTGGGAGCGACTGTGACAATAGTATGGAGATAGCGCGACGTGGTGGTGCAATAAGAACCCAAGTAGACCATGTGATGATGGCGGCAATACGGTGGCAACGACAGTGACGTTGTGGACACAGCGGGGAGGCAGCAGTAGTGAGGCAACAAAGGGGAGGCGCGGCGGCGAGACATTGGTTGGATGGCAGCACTAGCAATGGTGTTTGGACATCTTGCGCGACAAAGGAAATCGTTAAACCCCGAACCCTTTTTTCTCTCTACAATTTAAACCCCAATTCGGCCACTTCTCTCTCCACAAAACTGTTTTCTCCGATACCCCACCACCCTCTTCTCCTATCCCTCCCACACCTCAAGCGTGTCCAACAAATCTTCCTCAAGTTGGTAGAATCTGAAATTGGAACCATTCAATAACAGAGACCAATCACACCCTATCCTTTTGGAAAACTCTAAGAACGACAATGGCGGCACCGACGCGAGGAATGTAGCAACTAAACGCGAGCATTGGAAGCGAGAGCGATGGAGCGAGAACGAGGGCATGAGAGCGAGGGAGAAATGCCTAGATTTTCAAACGAGCTTCAATGAAACAAAGTGCTCATTTTAACACTGAATCCACCGATTACATCTTTGGCACCGTTTCACCAATTCCGCCGTTGAATCATCCCTTTCCACCAAACACGTGATCTAAATCGCATTTCTCACCGAACAATCTTCCTATTTTTCACTCCTCTCCGAATCCTTCCCACTCTTGGAGTATTATCACAAACCTAGGGTGGATGAAGGTACTTTCTCAGCATCGAACTACAACTCCGAAATGAATGATGAAGGTGATTGCTTCATCAACGAAGGACAACGACATTGCTGCATTATTATGCGACGATAGTTCGAGAGAGAATTGGGAAGAACCAAGGGTTTGAGAGAGGGACAGCGAGAGCGAAGAGGGATCGAGAGAGGGACAACGAGAGCGAAGAGGGCTCGAGTGAGGGACAACGAGAGCGAAGAGGGCTCGAAAGAGAGATGTGAAATCGCGAGAGATAGAGAGAGAGAGATCAAATAGGGTTCGAGGGAGAGATAGAAGCTCGAGGGTTTTGAGAAGAATAGGGTTCGAGGGAGAGAGAAAAGCTCGTGGGTTTTAAGAAGAAGAGGCTTCAAGGTTCGCTTTCGGTTGGCTTCATTCTAATTAAAACCTACTTCATTTTTTTTAAGTAAATTATTTTCCCAATCTGTATGTAACATTGGTGGCTAACACGAGGATATAGTTACATACGGATAATAGGAATTATATATGAATTCCGTCATTAGATAACTTTCCTACCATCATGTGCCAACTTTACATGGCTTTTATATATGGATTTGTTGTCTATAAAAATCCGTATATAATATCCGTATATAATTTCTTTTTCAAAATTCGTATGTAATATCTATATTACATACGGATTATAATCCGTATGTAATGATCTGTATGTAATAGCCATATTTCTTGTAGTCACAAGCATTAACAGAATTTCAAAACTGTAACAGAGTTAGTCGAATGCAAGTTGCATATAATCAACTATGTAACACAGTTAAACAAAGTTTTGAAAAACTTCCTCTTCGAAAATCTCACAGCACACTTTGAAAATGGTTTGTGCAAATCCACGAGTTTTAATCGACTCCCACCATAATGAAATCGACTTAAAACTATTGTTTTGCCACAATTAAAAGTTCAATAAGTGCTTATGGTTTTCTTTCAATAAAACATCAGACATACATTCACCAATAAAATCAATTATATAGCACAGTGAAATGCAATGTATCAACACAATCATGTTCTCAATGCTTTAAACATATTTACACATTAATTAAAACATGTAGCATGTAAGCAATAGAACATGTAACACATAAACATCACATGTGTTATTAATTATGTTGTCATCATCAAAAACCAGAAGCTTTGAGATTGTAGGTTCAACTAAACCAGTGCTCTTCCTATCAACAATCTCAACAATCTCCCCCTTTTTTGATGAAGCACAACCATGATTAATAAACAACCATGTTGTACAAATCAAATCATATGCTGTCAAAATGTAATGATTAACAAATATATTAGAGCATGTATCAGAGCAACCATTGCAAACATTTTGGGATATTCTCATTTGATTCAGCTCAATTAATATCAATTCATAATAAAGCACAAACAAAATATCAGAGCATAACATGAATATCAGAGATACTATTAGAGTATTCTCCCATAATTATCAAAAAGTTATTTCTCCCAACATTCTCCCCCTTTGTTCATTAGCAAAAAAGGTATGCCTTATGATAACGATATGCTGACAGACAATTGTTCAAAGATGCATCAGTAAATCATATTAATCAAACAATGATGCTCCCCCTGTCAGAGATAATCACATGATACATATATAATCTCCCCCTAAAGTGTAGGCATGTGAAATTATCTAAAATCCTATGCAATGCTCCCCCTGCCATTATATGTATCATAATCAAAATCCAAATGCACAATGCAGTTTTCACAAAACATTGCATAGCATGTATAATCATGTGACAATATTGTATTAAATCAGAAATTGTGCAAACACATCAATGTAGCATATATACAATATAAATCAACAATCTCAATATTATCTCAAGTAATTTCAATCAAATATAATGACAGAGATATATTGAAAATGAAACAATCAACAATATATGATCAAAGTAGAATAACCTAATTCCAAATCATGGAATTTATAACCCCTGTTAAAACAATAATCAATTGATCCACTGTTGTAATTGACTCCAATGCTTTCCATTTGCATTTTTATCTCCAATAGTTAATCCATAAGCAATGTTCCTGCAAAACCTTTCAAGATCTTTCCAGATCAAGCATTTTAGAATTATTGTAATGCAAGAATTATTACAAATATAATCTGTGTGCGTAAATGTATAAGTGCAATGATAAATAGTAAATTAATCAACTTCATACGCCACACAACTGATTTCAATCAGATATAAACATTACTCAACTTAAAACAAACTCTGATTTCATTGATATGAAATAGGATTACAATAAGATCATATCAAAACAGAATGGCATGCAAAGCCATTTACAAAACAAGTACTAAAGCAAACAAACCATCAAACAAGAAAACTAAGATCAAACAACAAAATACACCCAAACAACTAAGACAGACATTCCTTGTAACCCTATTTTGAGTCGCATCATATTTCCTTTCCCACTAATCAACCCATTCATTTAGACATCTAAATTCATCAACCACATATCTTTCAAAATTAGTTTTTGGAGCAAAATTCCTCCTGTCATCATTCGTGGCACAGGTGCTTCCAAAACTATACACTAACTCTTTTTCTCCTTTAAAGCACCAGCCTTTCACCGTCTTTGTTAGGCCAAAACTTGCAATGGTATTTTTGTTTATTACATTTGTGCAATTATAGGAGCACTTTTGTTCTCCACTAATGTCCACACCTTACAAAATTAGTAATTTGTTGATCAGTACAACATATGGAAAATAATGAGAGTTACTGAGGGCAGCTTCAGTCATAGGATCTTTTAGAATCTCCACCCAGTTGATGGGAATGTCATTTTTGATATCATGCAAGAGGTAGATGTCTTTTTTAGTCATTACATCTTGCATCAATCTTCCAAGCAGAATCACCCAAGCAAGAAGATGAGCAGTTATTCTTTCTTCAATTTTAAGACCCTCATGCATGTAAAGTCTTTCTCTTGTGTATCGTCCTGGAAATCTAAACCAACCTCTGTAGACATCCTTTTTCTATAGCCAACGATTTGTTTCAGAGTTCGGTAGATGAGAGAATTGACCTTCAGCCTTTAATCCAACAACTTGAAACCACATATTATTGAAGGTGAATATTTACACCTTTTACCTTTGACCAGATGTCATCGTTCACTATTTTCAAGTTATGGTAGAACACTTTCACCATGTTTGGAAACCAATCACCTTTCATTTGAACTAATTTGGAGAGTTCTTGAGTTTTCAGCCATTTTGGAAATCGAAAGCCTTCCTTTTCAAATAACTTTAAGTCAAGATGCTTAGGAGAAACCACAATCTTGACTCGTCCACGAAGAAATCTTTCTCTTGTAGCATCGTCACTTGTCCATCCTTCAGGATCAACACCTCTTATGACCGCCATTTCTTTTACTTTATTTCCTCTGCAGAGTTGAGATGAAGATGCCATCTAATGCAGAATGCTTGGAAACACTTATTCAGTTTAGGGTTATTGGAAATATCCTTACCAACCTCACTAAATGTTATCACAATTCCTCAGAAGTGACACAATATAAGGGCGCAAATCCTAATCACCAAAATAAGTTCACATTTAACAAAGATATCTAATCGATTTTATTATTTGCAAAGTTGACTATAGTATGAAAAAGGTTTTCACCAAATAGAAACAATCATACAGTGACATAATCGACTATACACTTAATCCAATCGATTAAAAGTCGTAAAATTGATTTCAACCAACAAACAATCAATCATCAAACAATAATTCAAGCAAATATCATGCATGATGCAATGTGAAAATGATTGTTACCACTTGTAGATACTCAAAATTTTTTATATAATCAAGTGAGCTCATCCTTGAATTTTGTACTGCTACAGCAGCTACTGCTACTTTTCTGTACAACAGTTAAAAGGTTTTGACGCTAGTACCCATTTAAATTTGGGTCCTGTCTTGTTAGTAGCAGGAAGTTGTTCCTTGGGAACCCATTTGTATTTTCCCTTTGGAACACCAACATTTCTAAAATAGCAGTTTCTAACTGTTTGACCAAGTGTATTGTAGTAAAAGCATGCATTAGTAGTAGGTTTACTCAGTTCAATAAATTTCTTTGAGTTTATCCTATTACTTTTGGCCTTATAACCAATACCTTGTCTATAGATAGCTCTTCCAAATAATCTCAACACAGCATCAAGATTTTCTTTGCCTTGAGTGAATTTTGCAAATGTGTTGGTTAAGTACTGAATTTTCTCAACATGTAGAGAACAAATATCACATTCTTTCTCAATAATTTGTACTTTAGTCTTTACAATCTTTGCAGATTTGAGAGCTTCTTCAAGATCTTTTTCAAGCTTTTCATTGTCCTTCACAAGATTATAAATTTTGTATTCATAATCTCTTCACTTAGATGAAAATCGATTGACCTTGTACTAAAGTCTCATGGCCTCTGCATGAACTTCCTGAAATGCATCCAGTAGCATATGATACTTGACTTCTAATGGTTCATTTTCAAAGTTATCATCACTGTCATCATCAGATTGTGCCGAGCCAACCATGAAGCATATATTTGACTCTTCTTCACGATCACAATCTTCATCACTCGAAGAATCTTCATCACTGTTTTCCCATGCAATATAAGCTTTCCTGTGTTTCATGTTCTTATCCTAAGAATACTTGGAGAATTCTTTCTGCTTGTTCTTCAAGTCTGGACAGTCAAGCTTGATGTGACCATCCTTACCACATTCATAACAATGAACAACGTTGCTTCTTGAATTCTTCTTTCCTCCTCTTGAGAAACCTGCACTGTTAGTTGCAGAATTTTTATTTTTCATGAATCTGCCAAATTTTCTTACCATCATATTCATCATTTCTTTTTTTGTTATATCTACATCTGAATCAATTTCAGATTCATGAATCTTTGTAACTTTCTTGCTTATGGCTTTTAGAGCAATCGATTTATTTTCTTCAATTTCTTCTTCCTCCTTTAGCCTTCCAAGCTCTAATTCATGTTCTCTCAACTTGCCAAACAAGGTTGCCATATTCATGCTTGTAAGGTCTCTTGATTCAGATATAGTACTGACTTTTGGTTGTCAGCTTCTATTGAGACTTTTCAAGATCTTTATGTTGATCTCTTCTTTATTAAACACTTTCTCGAGAGCCATGAGGTGATTGACTATGTGTGTGAATTGTTTATGTACCTCATAGATCGTCTCACCAGCCTTCATTATAAATAACTCATATTCTTGTGTAAGAGAATTCTTTCATGCCCTTTACACTTCATTTGTTCCTTCATGTGTCACTTCAAGTACCTCCCACATTTCTTTGGCAGTCTTGCATTGTGCTAATTTCATAAGTATGTGCCAATTTCATCTTACTAGCTGATTTTGAACGACTTCTCTTCAATATTGATTTCATTATAAATCAACATGAAAGGGCTTGATGGGATTCATGGTCCAATATATGTTGATGCGAGAATTGTGTTCAATAGGTAGGAATTGTACAGTTACAATCCACCAATGTTAGAGAAAAGACCAAAGATGCATCGTGAATGTTGGCCATCATGGTGTTGATTTTGTTGTGGTGGTTCAAGAAAGTCCAAGTCATAAAAGAAATCAGGAAAAGGTTTCACTAGTAAAAAAAAGGTTTTCTAATGCGCCTAATACGCCTCGGTTTGTACAAAACCAAAGCATATGAAAACACGGTGCCAGTTTTGCAATTTTAGCGAACTTATAGGCCTTAGTTCAACAGGAATCGAGGCATAACAACTATATTACCTCGGTTAAAAAACCACTCTAGCCGTAATGATTAGTAAATTCCCACCTACAACTGATCTAGATGTGACTCCTGCACTGACAACAGTCTACGACATCGGTTCCCCCTAAAACCGAGGCAGTAGGGGTAATTCAAAATATTTACCATCTGACATTTGAAAGTTTTAATTCCTTATGTCGACCTCTTTGGCATCGGTTCTTCCAGACTGAGGCATATAGTCTGAATATAGGAATCGATTGGTGGAGGAAATCGAGGCAGTAACTCTGTATTACCTCAATTAAAGGGATAACTAAGGCATTATATGTTTAATATTTTCATTGTGCGAAGCAAGTTACCCTACTACTACATTGTTCTTCTCTCTCGCTGCATCCAAGCGAAAAGGCCTCCGTTGCATCCAAGCGCTCCATATTCGCCTCTGCCACAGGGTCGCCGATTGGTCGTTGTCGACGCTATAACGTCGCGCTCCATCGCTGCTATAGTGTTCTCGCATTGCTTCGCGGTTCCTTTTGTCGCGTAAGATCTCTGAACACCATCATCGGTGCTTCCATCCAACTACTTCGTCACCACCGCACCTCCCTATTGTTCCCTCGCTGCTGCTACCTCCCCGCTGCGTCCACAACGTCATCGTCGCTACCTCCCCGGTTTTGCCTCGCTGTCGCGTGGTCAAGACAGTGTTGTCGTTGCATTTCCACCATCGTTGTGTTGTCCTCCTTGGCTCTTGCTACGCCGCCACGCCGCACTATCACTATTGTCGTTGTCGCTCCCACGATCCTCGTCGTCGTTGTCGTGGTCCTCCTTGGTAAGTGAAATTTTTTTTGTTGTGTTTGCCATTGTGAATATTTGGGTCCAAGTAGACTATACATTATATTGTAAGATAGTTTATAAGCCTAGACTTAGTTTATACTAAGAATGTAGGTAGTAAATGGTAGAAATTACTTAGTTTATGAGTAAAATAAGATTATTTTTATTGCGATAATGTCACTAATTAATGTGTTATTTGTTTTTGTTCAGATATTGTGTTTTTGTGGTGAGATTTTATAGTTTGTAAAATGTGGGCATTCTTCATTGTTGACCGGTTTTCACGCTCCTAGGTAAATATTCTTAAAATTTTCCTTTTAATATAAACATATAATTATTTGTTTGCTTGAATATATTATTTGTTTGAATATATTGTATGTTGCATATGAATTATTTGATTGCTTGAATATATTGTTTGCTTAATTTGTTATATTTTACACATTTTTATTATTTGTTTGCTTGAATTTATATTGTTGTTGAGAATTAGCCTTAGTTTCCCATTTGAGATTCAATACAAAAATTATTTACTATCTCCATTTTTTTTAAGAAATGTACTTTTTACAAATGAATAGATAGGAGATAGTAATAATAATTTACATGTATTGAATCTTAAATTGTCCAGTCGGACAGTTTAAGAAGAATAATAATTTTTTCAATAGTTTGTTAATACATATCAATTTTAATATACATGTCTTAAATTTCATGAAAATGTGTCGTTGTGTTTTTATTGATCTTTGGGTGCATTGTGATTTATAATCACTTTCATTTTGTGAACCGCCATCTATGGCGTCGCTATTAACTACGCGCGCCACCGGAGCCATCGTCAACCAAGGCACTAGTCTGTTCCCCCCTTTTCTTTTCGCGCGGTGACAGCCGTTCACCGAGCCAACGTCACCACTCCTGGGACACTTTATCCCCGACACCGACGAGGTCTGCTGCCACCGGTGCAGGAGTGGTCCCCTTTGCCGCAGCCCAATCCATTGAGAATCGCACGGAGACTCTTCTCTTTTCCCCCTGTGCACTACTACCCTAATCTAGTGTTCTACAACGTGATGGTGAGTGTAACATCCCAATATCTCACATTGGATAATTCATAATTTATATATTGTAACATTACATTTACGGTAACATCCCGTAATCTCACACTTAAAAATTCACAGTTGATATACATATTTTAAACTCAGATTTCAACTATAAACTCCTAAGTATAACTTGAATCCTTCTAACTTATTCTTCGATCTCTTTCTTCATTGGTATTGTTTCAGACGACATTCCTTCATCTTCTCCCGTATAATATCACGCATTATACGATCATCGCATTCACATGCACACACAAGTAAGGGTGAGCTAACAATTCAATACAATAAACATACCTCGATATCAAACCATACTATGCTCACTATACCAGATCAAATTACATAAACAAATATGAGTTACACACTAAACCACATTGCATGCATCAATATATATCAAACACCAAATCAGAATGCATACACCAATATGCATCACGTCCATCCATCCCAAAAGTCATACAAATTGACTATATCGCATACATTCACATACTCTCCACATAAATCACATCATTATAATTCACAATCATGTTCAGATGCATAAATTCAAATCTAATAAAATCCAAATATTTCAGAAATCATACAAACTGAATATATTCCAACAAGATATATTACACAATAATTTAATAGTACATAATCTGTTCAATAGGATTTAAGTTAAAAAACTTGTCGAGTAGACTTCCAAGAAAGAGAGGTGCGTCACAATGGACAACTTAAGTACCAAATCTTTCCTTAGCCAAAGCGTTCCTCAACTAGTTTTTAACAAATTTCTTATTTACAGATTTAAAACAATAGCATATAATATTAACACCGAAAGTTAATATAAATATCAAAAAATAGAAATTAAGCAATATTGAGATCCCTGAGAAGATACGAAATTAATATCTATAAATCTGTAACTCCGATTTCAAATCTGAATGGTCACAATAATTCCCTATTTGTTATAAATTACATATTAAAATTTCAGGTTGATCCAACGGTTAACTAGATAGATATTGAGGTTTTACCGAGGCAACTCAGGTGCAGAATTTTAAGTGGTTTTTGGTTATACTCAAAATGCGGAACTAATTTCCCTAAGCACAGACATTTAATTTCAAATCTGAACGGTCAAAATGACTTAATATGTCTTATGAATTACATACTAAATTTTGGGCTCAATCTAACGGTAAATGACATATATATAAAATTTTTACCATGATAACTTAAGAACAGAAATATAGTGTTCATCAGATGTTTCAAAACTTAAAAATTATTTTCTCCAACCATAGACTTTCAATTAAAAATCCGATCAGTCAAAGTGTATTAATATATCTTAGGAATCATATATAAAATTTTCAAGTTGATCTAATGGTCAAATAAGTCATAATATATATTTTACCGAGATGACTAAGTAACAGGCCTACAGGGGTAATTAATTTACTCAAACATGCAGGATTTATTTCTCTAAGTACAGACTACTAATTACAAATCCAAACGGTCAAAGTGAAGAAATAGGTCTTAGGATTCATATATTAAAAGTTTAGTTAAATCCAACGGTCAAAATAATTAAAAGAAAAGTTTTACCATACTAACTCGAAAATAAGAAAATTATAATCATGAAAACTAAATTTATATAAGGGAATAGATAACTACCATTACCAAAATTTTAACATACTCATAACTCATATTCATTATCATAACATGGATAAAAATCATATACAAGAAGGATTAGCTCCCCTTACCTCTATTCCAGACTTAATCTCCTACTCCGAATTTGTTTCCCCGAAATTCTTCAGAACCTCTACTCTTCTTGCAACTAAAAATTTCTCCCTAACTCTTTCTTCTCTATTTCTCAAGCTCTCACTTGATTCCTCTTTTTTTTTTTTGGTGCAAAATACCCTTCCCTCCTATGGCTATTTATAGGTAAAAAAAATTTACTATTCATTAATATTTTAATATTATTTATTATTTTAATATTATTTAAAAAAATAATATTTTAATCATTTACTCACCAAATCTGATCCTAGTTTCTACCTACTAATTTCTTCCATGCTAAGGAATCTTAATGCTGAAAATTTATTTTTTTTTTTTACTATTTACTATTTACTATTCACTTTTTACTATTCACTATTCAATTTTTACTATTCGATTTTCTTAAAAAAAAATACTAAATAAGTTATCAAAAATTTTAACTTCTCCTTATAAAATTACTATAATTTTATATCCAAAATTTACATTTTTCTATCCACTAAAATTATTATTACTAATAAAATGCTAAAATTTACTACTATATATATATATATATATATATATATATATATTTTTTATGGGTCTTACAATGAGCCTGAAGGTGGTTGTGTGTGCCTCCTCTTAGATTGGACAAGAATGAATGAAAGTGGAGATTGATGTTGAATGGTTGAAGGCGATGGTGGACGACATAGTGGTGAATTCTCGCTTTGGTTCAATGAAGGTAAAGTATGAGCTTGTGTGTGGGTGCTGGAAATTGGTAATTGTTCTTGGTTATTAGTGCTTATCTCGGTGGCTTTGTGCAATGCAGGTTGAGGATGATGGTGTTATGCGTGAGTTGGGATAGAGGTTCTAATGGGTGAATGGAGTGGTTCTGGTGAAGATGACGATATTGGCTCTATTGTTTTTTTTTTTCTATTGTGATTGTGGGTGAGGATTATGAGAAATTAATTTATGACTTGCTGGAATTTATTTAGCAGGGGGAATGTAGGATGATGACATTCGGTAAGAATGTAGGTTATACTATAAGAGACGATGGTGAAGGTTCATACATAGTATTATTAAGCATATAAATGCAACAAGTATAAAATATCCAATGCTTATTCCATTATACATGATAGTATGAACCAGTGAAGGAGTTGCTTACCTCTTGGAGCTCCTGTGTTATTGCTTGGTGTCTCCAGCGACGACTGCAAGGAGTGGAGTTGGTGCCGACAGTGATGATGCCCAGAGACCTCGCCTCCAACTTCTGATGAAGCAAATTTTATTTTTTTTTATGATGAGCTCTCAAAAAATATCTCCCCCTCTCCTAATCCTCCTTCTTTGCTTTTTTTTGTTGATGCCCTGACCAAATCTCCAAATCCTTACTTGTAGAAACCGTTTTCTGCTCCCTCCCCTCCAATTTACGCGTTGTCCTTCCCTCGACAAAAACATTTCTTTCTTTTTTTTTCACTAAAGACAAAATGGAACGTTCCTAACCTTTTTCCTTTTATTTTTCTTTATGTTAATTACATTTAACCATATTAATTATATTAGAACAAAACTAAAAATAAAAATAAGAAGTAAAAGCAAAGATTTAAAATGGAAATTATGAAAGGAAAAGTAAAATAAAATAAAAATAGAATACTAAAAAGAAAATAAGAATAAAGTAAAAGAAAAGAAATTAACAATATAAATGAAAATGAGTAAATAATAAAACATAAGACAATAGAATACGATAAAGTCAAAAACCAATCCGGACGAAATTTGGTATTGACAATAATGTATTTGGGAAAACATTCAAGAAGTCATTTGCAGAGCACTTGGAAGAAAAAAATCAATATTCTTTAATCTTCCATATTAGTTGAAGTTAAAGGTTAGACATTGTACATATGTAATCCATATAAAGAAGAATGTGTGTGATAACTTCATTGATACACTAGTTAACATTCTAGAAAAGACAAAATATGGAATAAATATTGTTTGGTTGAAATGAAAATATGAGAAACTTGGTATCAAGGGAGGTTTGAAAATAGTATGGATGTAATAGAAGTTAAATATCTTTAAAATTAAATAATATTTTTAAATTGGAAAAAGTTTAAACTTCAGTTCACATGTGAATCGAAACAAAATCCACATTTGTTTATTATTTGTTTATGATTTTATGTTTTGGTTGAGAGAACCGAAACATAATCAAAATCTTTATATTTCGATTAATAACTGAAGTAAAAAATCCATTTACTTTTTTACCTGGTTTAAATATGTTTTATTTGTAAAACCAAAACTTAATATTCAAAATAAGCACACGTGCACTAGTGAGTTAAAATATGATAAAATATTATATAAAAAGACTAACTTTTTGTGAAAAAACTGCTAATAGTTTTTTATTTGTTTTGCAGCATCAACCAACCTTTAAATGTTCGTTACCATAAACAGTTCTTGACTTATGTAACTCTGACGGTTAATTTAATTGTCAAAAATTTAGTAATGATTTTTAACTTCTAAAATCTATAATTTTAACCTTTATAAATATAAAATATTTTTTTGAAACGTATACTTAGAAACACTTCAAACTCTAGTCTACAAGTAGAAACACTTCAAACTCTAGTCTACAAGTAAAGATATTAAAGATGCATTTATAGTCTTTAACACCGGTGACACAGATGTTGTATTGTAAGTTTAATTCTACTTAGACATTTCTAATACCGTCTGCTAATTATTGTAGGTTTAATTCCACTTAGACATTTATAATATAAAAGAGTGTGGTAATTCTTTTCCACATGGCCATCAACTACCGTTTCTTTTTTTAGAGTGTTTCAGAGGCTGTCCAGTAAACTCCTCACACACTGCATGATGGTCTTTTTCATTGCTAGTGGGTACCTTCAATAAAACATGTTTAATAAAGGGATGAGAAAATATGAATTATTGAGTATGTGAACGGTGGGAATGAATAGATGACAACCACCACCACTTTACTCTCCCAAATTCCTTATATAATCCTTCGTGCTTCTGCCTTTCAAACTACACACAACTAAGAATTAGCTTAGAGGATCTCTGTTTTACTCTTATTTCATACCACCACAATATATAATGACTCGTTTTCTTGAACGATTTTATGCACTTTTCCTGCTTTTCATGCATGCTGCAGGACCCGTCCTCGGATTCAACAATAGCTCTGAAATAAAGTGCATTGAGAGGGAGAGACAAGCACTCCTCAGCTTCAAACATGGCCTCGTAGATGTCCGTGGCATGCTGTCTACATGGAGAGATGATGAGAAGAGTCGAGATTGTTGCAAATGGAAAGGCATTCAATGTGACCATCAAACAGGTCATGTAACCATCCTTCGCCTCCGTGGTTCGCATACACAATATTTGAGAGGTGCACTCAATATCACTTCACTGTTTGCCTTGCAAACTATTCAACATTTGGATCTCAGCAACAACAATGGTTTTATAGAGAGTCACATCCCCCAACTCATCGGCTCACTTACTAACTTAAGATATCTCAATCTCTCTCATTTTTATTTTAGTGGCAGCATTCCTACCCAACTTGGAAGCCTTACACATTTAAGGTATCTTGATCTCAGTTCTAATAATCTTGATGGGAAACTCCCTCGTCAACTTGGAAGTCTTACACATTTAAGGTATCTCGACCTCAATTATAATACTCTTGATGGGAAACTCCCTCGTCAACTTGGAAATATGTCACAGTTGAGATACCTTGGTCTCAGTGGTAATTCATTTTCAGAAGCACTCCCTTTTCAGGTTGGGAATCTTCCTTACTTGCAAACTCTTAGACTTCCTGGTGATTTTGATGTCAAACCTAAGGATGCACACTGGCTGTCTAATCTCTCTTCCCTAACACATCTTGCCATCGATGGTTTACATAACCCTGACTGGTTGCATATGATTCATTATCCAAAGCTAGGAGAGTTGAGACTAGTTAACTGTTCTCTTTCAGATACCCATATTCAATCTCTGTTTTATTCACGTTCCAACTTTTCCACTTCTCTTTCCATTCTTGACCTTTCTTATAATATGCTCACATCCTCAACATTTCAATTATTGTCTAACTTTAGCCTTAATCTTCAAGAGCTTTATCTTTCTTATAATAACATTGTTTTCTCATCTCCCGTCCACTCAACCTTTCCTGCTCTTGTGATCCTTGACCTTTCCTATAATACGATGTCATCATCGGTCTTTCAAGGTATTTTCAACTTCAGTTCAAAACTTCAAAATCTTTATTTGCAAAGATGTAGTCTTGGGGATGATAGTTTTCTCATGTCAGCTATTTCAATTACGAATTCTTCGTCTTCTCTTGTCTCGCTTGATCTCTCCTCAAATCTGTTGAAATCATCATCCGTATTTTACTGGCTCTTCAACTCCACTACCAATCTTCGTAAACTTGAACTTAATGACAACATGTTGGAAGGTCCCATTCCAGATGGATTTGGAAAAGTAATGAACTCTCTTGAAGTTCTTGACCTCTCTCGTAACAAACTGCAAGGCGAGATTCCATCTTTCTTTGGGAACATGTGCACATTGCAGAGTTTATACCTCTCAAACAACAAGTTGAGTGGGGAAATTTCCCATTTCTTTCGGAATTCATCATGGTGCAACAGACACGTGTTTCAGAATTTGTATTTATCTTATAACAACATTACAGGCACGTTACCTATGAGCATTGCATTGCTATCTGAGTTGGAGGGCTTGTTTTTGGATGGAAATTGCTTGGAGGGTGATGTCACTGAATCCCATCTTTCAAAATTTTCCAAATTAAGGTTCTTATCTTTGTCAGATAACTCCTTATCTCTAAAAATAGTCCCTAACTGGGTTCCTCCTTTTCAAATAATAATCTTGGACCTAAGATCTTGCAAGTTGGGTCCTAGCTTTCCTAGTTGGCTCCATACTCAACGCTCCTTATATTTTCTGGATATTTCTAATAATAGGCTTAATTGTTCAGTACCAAAATTGTTTTGGAACAACCTTCAAGATGTGCGATATTTGAATATGTCTCAGAATAATTTCACTGGTGCAATTCCTAATATGTCAATGAAGCTTTCCAGTAAACCATTGATAATTCTGAATTCGAATCACTTTGAAGGCGAAATTCCATCGTTTTTACTACAAGCTTCAGAGTTAAGGCTTTCTGACAATAAATTTTCAGATCTATTTTCATTCATATGTGACCAAAGCAGCTCTGAATTGACTCATTTAGATTTATCAAATAATCAATTAAAGGAACAACTCTCAGACTGTTGGAAATCTATAGATCGATTGGTGTGGCTTGATTTAAGCAACAATAAATTGTCAGGGAAGATTCCTGTGTCCATGGGCAACCTCGTTAAATTGGGAGTCTTGGTCTTACGGAACAATAACCTAACGGGTGAATTACCTTCAACTTTGAAGAACTGCAACAATTTAATTGCATTGGATGTGGGTGAAAATATGTTGCTTGGTCCAATACCATCATGGATCGGAGAAAGTATGCAGCAATTACAACTTTTGAACATGCGAAAGAATCACTTTTCTGGAAATCTTCCTAGTCAACTCTGTTATTTGAAGGATATTCGATACTTGGATCTTTCGAGGAATATGTTATCAAAAGGAATTCCATCATGCTTAAACAATTTGACTGCAATAACTGAAAACATAGACGTCTCGGGTGAAAGTTTTACATATTGGGTTTATATGAATGGTATAATTTATGCAACTCTTGGTTCCCGCGACTATACCCTTAACATAAGCCTAATGTGGAAAGGTGTGGAACAGTGGTTCAAGAATCGAGATTTTAAGCTTATGAGCATTGATCTTTCAAGTAATAAGTTGACAGGTGATATACCAAAAGAGGTTGGATATTTACTTGGGTTAGTTACTTTGAATTTATCAAGAAATAATCTGAGTGGAGAAATTCCTTCAGAGATAGGAAATTTAAGATCATTGGAGTCCCTTGACTTATCAAGAAATCATATCAGTGGGGGAATTCCTTTCTCACTTTCTCAAATTGATTTTCTTGGCAAGTTAGATTTGTCACACAACTCTCTCTCTGGAAGAATACCATCAGGAAGACACTTTGGAACTTTTGATGTCTCTAGTTTTGAAGGGAATGTTGGCCTTTGTGGTGAACAACTTAACAGAACTTGTCCTGAAGATGGAAATCAGACAACAATAAAGCCTCAAGAACATGGAACAGTCAATGACGATGAAGATAATGGTTTCTATGAAGCACTGTGTATGAGCATGGGGATTGGATATTTCACTGGATTTTGGGGCTTATTAGGGCCAATGCTACTTTGGCATTCTTGGAGAAATACTTATCTGAGGTTCCTAAACAGATTGACAGATGGTATATATCGATAATATGCATGCCAAGTATTGTTGCTTTGATTGCAAGAAAAAGGTATGTTAGTTACATATATATATATATATATATATATATATATATATATAAAATGGAATACATATTTTGAATAGAAAGCTCTAATGAAATGTATACCAATTGTTAGGAGTAGTTTGTTTTATTTGATCCTAACTTAACAAATTCAGTAATCACTCTTTGCTATAACATTTGTGGCTTTAACTAGTGTGTAACTTAGAGAGAGGAAAAAAAAATAGTTTTCATGATTGAACTGTGTTTAATTTTGTTCAATAATCCAATGATAAAATAGATATTTGTATCACATCACGTAACATATTTTATTAGATAACTTTTTTACGTTAAAAGAAGAATAACCATTCTTTTAACTAAGATTTTTTAAAATGACTAAATTTTATTTGGTTGCTAGAAAGCATTATTATAATATTAATTTATTATCATGTTAAATGATTTAATAAAAATAATATAATATTTTTTGGAAAAAATGTTTCATTTTAATTCATAAAAATTAAATTCTCATATTTTGATGAGCATATTTTATATTGTAGAATGAATATCATATATTGATAGTTTTTTTAACAAATTTATTCTTATTTTACAACTTATAGTGTGAAGAATATATTAAGCTTTTTTAATCTTCTATAATATATATATATATATAAATAAATAAAAATACATGTGTTATATATATGTTTTATTATGAATAATTAATTTGATTTTAAAAAATAATTAAATTTAAATAAACAGTCATTTTAAAAGATAAAGTTACAAAATAATTATTTAAATTTAAAAATGATTAAATTTAAATTAATAGTAATTTAAAGAGCAAATATAATATGATAATTATTTCAGTTTAATATAAAACAGTTAATGAAAAGTGAAATTGAACAAAAGTTGTGAACATTTATATAACTATATAAATATATTTGTTTCTTCATTATTTGCAAAAATAATTTTGAGCAGACATCAGGAAAACACAACAAAGATAAGTCACAATATAACATATTTAGCTTACTTGTCAATAATTTATACGTACTTTTAATAGTGTTGTTGTCATTATTACTATTATTATTATTATTATTATTATTATTATTATTATTATAAAATGACGAGGAACATTATAAAAAATTGCTCATTTTCTTTTTTAATGAGAAATTACGTTATTGAAACTTTTGTCATATAAAAACTAGTTATATTTACGGGAAATAGAGATGTTATTTATCTTATATGGGTACGTCTTGTTCTACTCTCAAAGGTAATGGTTATATAATTTATTGAAACAGTTACAGTTTAATTATATCTTGAATTCAGATACTTAATTACATTCATTTACAATTTGACACATACAATTCCGTCTTTATTTATGTTGTAATAAACGACATTAATGATTGTACAAAAATTGCAGGTTGTTGCCATTGTGCTACGTACCCACTTCTGATTACCTGGGATGAAAGAAAGCATCATCGTTAGCCATACAAGTTCAAGATATGTATTTAGTGTTAGTTTGAATGTTTTTGCAGTAAGTAATTTATTTCAAAGTCTTGTTTTATGCTTTGGATGAGCTGTTTTGGATAATAGATTTGTAACGTTGTTTCGTTAATTCAACAATGCTTTTGCTAGTTCCCACATCTAACAACTCTAAACCATATATACGATTGAAGACACCCAATTTTTTCTAGTTAACGTCCTTATCTGTCAGTTTTGCTATTTCTTTAAAAGTTGTTTCTGCCATTTAAATAGAAATGCAATCACATCCAATTTGGAAAGTTGTTTCTGACAATTTCACATCTGTGAACTTTGAACTCCACTTGTTTGACTATTTGATCCTCTTTTTGTTTTGATTGTTAGAAGAATTAGAAATACTCCTATTTGAAATGTTGTTCACTTGACTTTAAAGAATATAATTTAAATTAAGCGAAAGTATTTTAAAATGACTTTTTTTATACTCAAGTCTTTCATAAGAGGATGTTATTAAATTCACAAGATACTACTTTGATTCCTAAGAGAATTATCCAAGAATTATAGTCATTAAAGTTACCATAATAAGTTGATATGGATTCCACAGTAAATAACAATTGAGGACAAAATATAAACCAATATTGACACTTTATATAAGAACTTATGAACTGAATAAAGTATAAACTATTTATTTACTACACAAATTGAAAGAATATTTTGGAACAGCTTTTAAAAGAACACTTTGGGGTAGATTTATTTTTTCATTCTTTCTTATATGTTTCAGTTTTGAAAAAAATAAAATTTATAAAAATGTGATCACAATTTTAAAAATTTTGTGAACTTATAAATTTGGTTGTATTGAAATCGAAATCATATATTTACTCTCACTTCGATTATTAAAGAACTTAACCTAAAAGATATGCAAAATTTTCAAATTTTATTATTTTTTAATTATTTTATATGACAAAACCATATATCCTTTTTACTTCTGTTTCTCAAAAATTGAGGTCAAAAAATGTGCAAAATATTTCAAAATTTTCAAAGATATTTCACTTGGGTTTTTTTTAAAAATCGAGGCCAAATACCTTATTTTACCTCCATTCTTGTAAGTGTAACATCCCAAAAATCTCACACTTAAAATTTCATAATTGATATATATAGTAACTTACATTTACGGTAACATCTCGTAATCTCACCCTTTAAAAAAATTTCTAGTTGATATATGTTTATACATGTTGTAAAAAAAATCCTAACTTGAGTTCTTCTACTTTATTCTTCTATCTTTCCCTTCCTTGACATTAAGTCAGACGATATTCCTTCATCTGCTCCCGTATAACGAATTATACGATCATCGCACATACCCAAACACAAACAAGTAGGCGTGAGCTAAACATAAAAGCATGTTATACAACCTCATACGACATGCAAAAATAATCACTCAAACATGGTAAAATCACATCACAGGACTTGTTACTTTATAAACCGACTCGACTTGTTACTTTATAAACCGACTCGTCCGGACTAGAATGATTACCGAGCTATGGCGGGTCTTGCACTCGTGGTGGCTTGTGAAACTTGGGCTCCCCCACTCTACCACACTCACGAGGTTAATCCGTTATCACTCACCCTAGGCCATATCGGAAGCACCCAAGACTAGGATCTCCTGCTACTCCTCACCACATGGTTCAATCCTCTCTACGTGAGAAGAAAAACCATTGGAGTTTCAGGATGAACCCCAAGACTGAGCTACCATGCAATCATTCTACACACCACCAGAGCACCACCATGTATCCTCTCCTTGAGGATCATGGAATTACGTCCATGAACCATACTATTACTTTGAAACTTAACCCAAGATATGAATAACCGGATACCATCATATCATTACAGTGAATCCCACATATCTCATACATTGACATACTTCCCACATAAATCACAAAATAAATTAACAATTCTAAAATATCACCATAAATGGTCACCGGAGAAGAATCAAATGTTTGACGAATCAAACTCACCATAAACGCCAGCACATATGACTAGTCACAACTTACTAGATTAGATCAGGGCTGCTCTATGATCAAGGATGTACCAACTCCGGCTTTTAAGATTCCTCTATCCTTTCATAATTCCATATCTACCACAATAACATGAATTCATTCCAATAAGATATATTGCACAATAATTTAATACTACTTAATGTGTACAACAAGATTTAAGTTATGAACCTGTCGAGTAGACTTCCAGGAAAGAGAGGTGCGTCACAATGGACAACTTAAGTACCAAGTCTCTATGGCTGCTCAATTTTAACATACTTCTTTAGCCGACCCGCACAAATCAACTCCTCAATCTTGTCTTTGGGGGTCACACATTACTCTATAATGTGACCCATGTTTTTATGGTACAAGCAATGTGTGTTACCGTCCGCCCTTGGAGGGGTAGGTCTTCTCTTCAAGGCAGGCATCAAGTCGTCACTTAATTCCTCTTGTAGAATCTTTGCCCGAGGGGCGTTAAAGGGGTATTGCGTGAAATGGGGGCTGATGAATCAATATTTTCTCACTTCACTTAGTTTATTATGCTAGAATTAATCAGGAAATTGTGCTTAAATGTCCGGTATTTTCCTGTTTTTACTAATTGTGTTTAACTTGATCATTAATTCTAATTTTAATTAATTTGAATTATTTGAGAGAATTATTTGCATTAGTAATTGGAGGAAAATTTTGGAATTACAATTTGTGACATTTGAAGGTTTAATGAAAAATGGAAATTAAACTCAGAGCATCTCACGGCCATTCACGGTTTAGTTGGAAGAAAATTCAAAATGAAGTGGATTCACTTGGAGAGTGATGTTTACGTTGGTGGAAGTTTTAGCTCAAAAGTTTAATAAGCTGAAAAAATAAAGTGCACCCATGCACGTTACTTGCTGCCACATCTATATTATATTATCTTTTGTTTTCTTAGGAGACAAAGAGTGCAAGAGTAGCATGGGCTTTGAAACATCACGTCCCGTGTCCAGCACAAAAGAAATAAAAGTGTGATATTCTTCTTGGAGAAGAGGCGCACAGGAGAATAAGAAAAGTGTGTTGTAATGAGAAAAAGAAAGCCAGCTACACACGTTCGTTACAGAGGGCACTTGGTGACGTGCTGGAATGGAGAGTTTCAAAAGCAAGAGTTAATTCCAGCTGCACGGTGTGTTGATTCCAGAGTTGGAAACGGATGAAGAAGACCTTCACGTCCAGCAAGCTTGGTCCAAGCAACCAGGCAGCAGTAGAGGCTCACGGTCAATGGAGGCAGAAGCATCTTGATCCAGTAGCTTGGTGTGCATGGTGATGAAGGCAACAACTTGGTGCAGCAAGTGGAGAGGAATTCACAGAAGCAAGATTTCCAAGTGTTATGGCTGGAAGAAAGAAGTGAAGCTCACGGAATGAAGAGCAGCAGACGTGAGGGACTTGGTTGGAGTCCAGAATGAAGCGTGAAAAAAAAAAAGCAAAGAAGCAGCGTTCCAGCACGTTGGGAAGAAGGTGTCTCGGTCCTCCATGTCCAGCAACGTCCAACAAGAAGAGAAGAAGTGGTGTTCCACCTTGGAGAGGAGATGAAGGTCCTCACGGCGTGGTCCAGGCAGAGAACACTTGGCACATACATCAGTTTACTTTCCAGAAAGAAATGCCCCAACCACGGTCCAACATACCCATCTTCTAGGAGATTTTCGGTCCAGCTGATGAATGAAGGCACGACCAGAGCTTGTTCCAGCAGTTTGGAAGTGCTGTCACGGTCTACTTGGATGAGCTACACGTCCAGCATCCACCAAACGCTCCACCATTCAGCCCACACACGGTCCAGTTCCAACATCCAGCAAGCGGAAAGTGAAGCAGCACACGGCCTCCACTACAGCATGCGCAAAGAGGGATGGCCATTGTTCTCGGTGGTGTGCAGAGCATGCGGATGTAGACTGAGGGCCCCACCTTATTTATTTCTGGCACAAACAGAGTGATGGAAGAAATTAGTTTTAAAGGTTGGTAATGGTATACCAGATTGGAAGGCATGGGCAGCATGCACCACACGCCACTGCATCTGCATTTCCAGCGAAGGAAGCATTCACTTCCAAGATATAAAAGGAAGGTGTGTGGTATGAGTTTAAGAGAGTTCACGGTCTGGGAGAGTTTTCCTCTCTTCCAGTAGCTCCATTTCTTCAATTCCCAGTTCAGTAGTGTAAAATCTAGATAATTGTAATGTAGGCAGTGTGAGAAGTGTAGCGTAGAGTGGAGGTGCCGTGAGGTGAGAAACCAGTTCTGGAAAAGTCACGGCAGTAGGAGCTGGAGCTGTTGGTGATTGGCACAGTAGACGTTTACCAATTGTGGTGTACGGTTTGAAGTTAATTTTCCATGTTGTAATGAATTTAATCTCAATGCATGAGTTGATTTAATTTTCTGTCACTGAAATGTTAATTTTAATTTATTGTTCAATTTTGTTGTAAATTAATTTCTGCTGCAATTTAATTTTTGTCGTTGTTTGCCTATCGTTTAATTTTTACTGTTGTCTACACTGCGTTGTTGATTATTGCACGTTAAATTATTAGTTGTAGTTTTGATCTAAATATTTTGCCATCGTAATGTTGATATTGTTTTCATATTTGAATTTTACTGTTTTATGTTTTTACTGTTTACTGTATTTTCTTTTTCTGTATTTTTCTTTTACTGTTTTTCTGATTCTGTAATTTTGTATTTACTATTTTTACTGCAATTATGTGCTTTTGTAATTTCATTTTCCAAAATTTACTGTTTTCTGTTTTTATTGTTTTCTGTATTTTCCTTTTTTGTATTTTGCTTTTACTGTTTTACTAATTTTTGAAATTCTGTATTCACTCTTTTTACTGTTATTGTTTACTGCTGTAATTTAATATTTTTGTTTTTAATGTTTTACTGTTTTCTGTATTTACTGTTTTCTGTATTTTATATTTTTCTGTATTTTCGTTTTTTACTGTTCCAGATTTATTCTTACTATTTCAAGTTACTGTATTTTCGTTTTTACTGTACCAATTTCGTTTCACTGTTTAAAATTCGTTTTACTGTACTTCGTTTTACTTCATCGTATTTATTTCAACGTTTTTAAATTCAGTCACGTTTAGTTTTCATCGCAAAAAAACAAAATCATAAACCCCCAGTACGTGTTTGACCCGAAACTGAACCCAAATTGGTCTTTGAGAGACGACCTAGGAGTCACTTCCTAGCACTATACTGCATTCTTTTATGCACAACTTTTGTGGGAGTCCTTAAAGGAGTTGTCATCATTCCCTCTTTCTTGAAAAACGATTTGTTCTCAAATCGCAAAGTTAGAAAGAAGCACAACTTATGTTATTGCTTTCCTCCGGGATAAAAAATATATCTACAAAAAATAGAAAAAAGTAATATTAGTAAAAGGATGTATGCAAAGACAAGAAGACAAAATGAAGGTCTTTAATTGTTACAAATATATTATTAGAAGTAGTCTTGGCCTTTAATTTATTTGTTCGTTCACTTTGTTTTGAGCATTCCCGGTCATGAAATGAAGAAACAAAGTGATGCTTGGGAGAAGAAGAGTCAAATTAATTACCTTTGAATGAAGAATTCAACATGCATACTTTTGTCTCCTTTCTCTTTTCTTGAGAAGGTTGCTTATCTAACATGTCTTCTACTTTTCTTTCTTTTTCAATTTTCATTTTTATTTTTATTTCATCCTCTTTCACTTGTTCAAGTGTAAGAGGAATCAATGTTATTTTATTGCCTTTGTGGAGAAAATTTATTGTATTAGTGTAACCATCATGAGTGAAATTATGATCATATTGCCATGGCCTATCTAGTAAAACATGCCCAACATCCATCGGGACAACATCACACAAAATTGTTTCTTCATAGTTGCTAATGGATAATGGTATGTGATACGACTATCGCGGTCATACAAATTTTATACAGATTAAAATGCAGTATAGTCTAGGATTTGACTCCTAGGTCGTCTCTCAAAGACCAAACTATTGGTTCGGGTTTTCAGTCAATTATGAATTGGAGGTTTTGATTGTTTTTTTTTTTGTGTTTTTTTTTATTCACAGAAAAATTAAATGATGAAAGCCGTAAATTCACAAACAGTAAAAATAACACATTGAATAGTAAAAACGAAATTAAACAATAAAACCAAAATCACAGTGAAAATAGAATGCGGAACAGCAAACGGCATAAAACGGTAAACTAATTATGGTGACGGATAAAAATTCAAACAGATTTACACGGTGAAATTTTTAACAATAGCAAAACATTAGAGAATATACAATAAACCAAGATTTGAATTAAAATACCAAAAACAATATACGCACAGAAAGCATACATTCATTGAAATTCAATTTTTACAGTGCAAATGCTTCCAAAAATCATCTCATGTGCCATGACTGATTTACTTTGGTTTGATTGAAAATAACATTTAGAACTCAGACATCAAAAACCGTGGCATTCAAACATCATATCAAATTCATTTTGCAAAGAAATTAAGTGATAACAATCCTACACACTTCTTACCAATTTTGAAAAGAAAAATAAATTATCCAAATGAACACAATTCCAGCCAAGGTACTCTTTCTTAAAACAACAATTGAAAGACAAGATTAATACAAGAAAATGACACACATGGACTAAATGCTAATGAAATTTTAAGAAGAAAGAAGGTTGCTTTTCTTACAAGAAAAAGAAAGTGATTCACGTAAGTTTTTAACAATTAATTGAAACAAGAAAAACTAAAAAGTTTGATACTGGAAATGGATTGAAAACAACCGAAACTTCACTTGTTACACGTCCAAACAATTCAATTTCTTCTCCTACCAATTTTAATTCTCTTGAACTTTGTCCTCTTTTACTCTTTAAAATCAGTAAAACAAACTCATGAACCATTTCTTCTCCTCCACTAAATTTTAATCATTTTCCTTTTAATCTTTTTATTTTATTTTAAGGTTATGAAAACATACTCCTGGAACAATCATTCCTTACCTTAAATGACCGTGACAAGTAAAACACAAACAAAATTTAAAAGCTTCAACAAACAAAACACAAACAAAATTTAAAAGTTTCAACAAACAAAACTAAATGAAAGAAAGTAAACTAGACTTTAAACAACCGTGAGTTTTCACAACACAAATCAAAACAAAGAAAATATTTCCATAACGAGATTACTTAAACAAACAAAGTTCAACTTACAGTTTATAAAATACATTCAAGAGTGTAAAAACATTAACAAAAACTTAAGAAAAAGATAAATAAAACCAGATTGGAAATCAACAAGAGCTCTCATCCTCCATTCCTTCCAGCAGTGTGGTTTCTTCCTTCAGCAGCAGTTGTTCACGGCTCCTCTCCAAACTCAGTACCAGCTTTCAAACTCTCGGCCTCTCCCCTCTCTTTCAACTCAGTACAAAAGAAATTTACAAAAGGAAAACCAAAAGAAGCAAAACCCAAAAGAACCGAATAGGAAACCACTCAAGAACTTGCACTCAAACAAAAGCTCAACTCCAAATTTGAACTACAACTTCAACTCAATAACTTTCCAAAAACAAAAACCAACTCTGCAAAAACCGAAACCCAAAAAACATTCTCCAAAATCAGTACAATAGAATAAATGAAAAACCAAATGAAACCCCAAGAACCCAACTCAAAAACCGAACTCCCTTTCCTCTCTGGCCGTGACACCTATATTCCCCCCTTCACCTTCAAAAGATGATTGAAGTTTTTGTCATTACTCCCTGTGTGATTGCTGCATTATTTTGCTATGTTCCTTCTTTTTCCCGGTGTGCCCAGATTCTTCCACTCTTCTTCAATCCAAACAAGAGAAGAAGGACCCTCCACTTGTGCAGCTGTGTGAACAATGGATGTCCGTGAGCTGCTCCAAAGAAACCGTGACTTCCATGTATGTGGTTCCCACTTCCCATCAAGGAGTTGGCCGTGAATGTGGAGCTTTGCTTTAGTTAAGTATGTTCGTGTGTGTGCTTCCATTAGTAGCCTTGCTGGACATTACTCACCATTTTGTTCAAGCCAAACCGTGACAGCACTTTCAATGCAGCATGTTTCCTTTGCTTTGCTTCACATATGTGCTTTCCTCTCCACGCCTTAATGTGCATGTGGGACATGATGTCTCCCACTTCTTAAAAGAGAAAGAATATTCCTTATTAAAATTTAGCTAGGCCGTGTGGTGTGTGCAAGTGCTCCCCATTTTCACGTGATCTTTCTCAATCAAATGCACATTAATTTTAAATTGATATTCCATGCAGCCTTATCTCCTCCAAACCGTCCCACTTTTGCTTCTTAAAGTGAATGGATTCCTTTTCCATAATTGCTAGACGTTGGCAGCTTTCACGTGAAGAGTGCAACACCTATATTTCATTAATCAAATACACACCAATTCTCCTCTACCTTCCGTGTATGGCAGCAGCCGAGAATCCATGTGCTGGTTTGTACAGGCAATCCTTCACCTCTTGTGTAATCTTTGGAAATAATATTCTTTAGTGGAGCCCATACTTTTGTCTCATGCTTCTTTTCAGATTAATTGGATTTGTATGTTAATTGTCATGAATTTTTGGCAAGCCATCAACAACCAAAACCGTGAGCTGCTGTATTGGTTAAAGGATTCTTCAAAGTGGTGGCCCCTTCTCTTTGATTCTTTGTTCTGATGTTGTCCAAACTGGCCGAGAATGTGTGCTATGTTTTGTCCTTAGCAATTGCTTCAATCACTAAAAGTGGGGAACCCATCCGTGGCACAACTTCTTCCAAGCCAAAAGAAAAGAAAATGAATTAACATAACAATTGGAGGTGTAGGCTGTGGCAGCTGCACTTCATTTTTCACCATAAAAATTGTAAATCAACATTACACATCTTGGACGTAATTTTCTGGATGTAAAATTTTGTTCAGCTCAAAACAATTTGGACCTCCAAAATTAATTTCTCTTGATTGAAACATTAGTTGGACACTGTTGGACCTCCCAAAAGAAATTAATCTACAAATTTTTATCCAATAATTCCCTAATACAAATAATTCAAATTAGGTTTAATACCCTATTTTGTCCCCAGTTTCGCTCGAAAATGTCAAATTAGTCCATTTTTTAAAAAATGCGTCAATTACGTCCTCACTTAATAAAATTTGCATCAATGAAATCCCTCCCGTTAAATCCGTACAAACGGCGTTAATTATTTTTCTCTCTTATTAAGTAACGCCGTTTGTACGGATTTAACGGAAGGGATTTCATTGATGCAAATTTTATTAAGTGAGAACATAATTGACGCATTTTTTAAAAAAGGGACTAATTTGACATTTTCGAGCGAAACTGGGGACAAAATAGGGTATTAAGCATAATTATGAAAAACGGGAAAATATTGGACAGTTAAACATAATTCCCTGATTATTTCTAGCACAATAAGATAAGTGTAGTGAATATAATATTCATTCATCAGTATGTTTACTTGTGTTTTGACTACTATTTCTTCATCCTCTAGAACTACAACAATGACTATTTCTTGTGTTAAAACTTGGGATGAGGAATAGTAGTTAAGGCTAAATTTTCCACCACTCTAGAACTACAACAATTACAAGAGAAACCACTATCCACTATTAATGAACAAGTATTTTCAAAAACTTTGCATCTTGTTCTGAATAGGTTCTCCCTTTGTGATTGTTCTAATTCTTTATATTGACTTCCAAGAAGTCTTCTTAACAATAATAACTCTCCTTCACAAGGTAAAGCTTCTTCCTCAAATAGAGAAATATATGATTCACTAGAAGAATCTTCATCTTCACTTTGATATTCTAAGATATTAATAGACTTTTTGGTAGGACATTCGGAAGAATAATGTCTCCTTTCTCCACATTTAAAACATATGGTCTCCCTACTCCTTCTTTCCTGTGAAGATTCCTTGTGAGATTTTTCTTTTTCTTTTCCTCTCTCTTTCTCTTTTTCTCGAGGTTTCACATACCTCAATGGACCACCCTCCCTCTTAGGATCTTTCCTATATGTGGAGGTGGTAGCGTAAATCCTTCTAGTGGAAGCTTTTCTTCTATTTTGCTATTCCACTCTCACACATAGCTAAACAAAATCATTGAGATCTAGGTAGGGTAAAAGCTCTACCTTATCACAAATCTCATAGTTGAGCCCACTTTGGAACCTAACATATGGTGAATCAATCTTCCTCTCAAATTCCAGCTCGTAAAATGAGTAGTTCCATCTTTTGTCGATATTCCTCGACACTCATGTCTTTTTGTTGGAGTCTATGGAGCTTGTCCATGATCTCCCTTGCATAATATGCTGGAACATGTCGTCTATGCAAGGCCACTTTGAGCTCATTCCAATATTAGATGGTGTATTCTTGTCGCTTCCTTTGTTCTCGAATTAAAGATGTCCACCAATATAGAGCAACGCCTTGAAAGGTCAACGTTGCCAAGGTAACTCGCCTTGCATCATCAATGTGGTAGCAATAAAAAATTTGTTTTACCTTCATCTCCCACTCAAAATAC
Source organism: Vigna reflexopilosa (assembly GCA_027742785.1). Classification (NCBI taxonomy): domain Eukaryota; kingdom Viridiplantae; phylum Streptophyta; class Magnoliopsida; order Fabales; family Fabaceae; genus Vigna; species Vigna reflexopilosa. Next base: position 24,809,329 of record CM050923.1, read on the forward strand.
TCTTCTACATTATCTCGACCATAGAAGGGGGGAAGGTCAAGTTTTGGTTCCACATGATGATCTCTATGATTGTGGTGTCTCCTAAGATTGGGCTGATAGTAGTCATTATTATGATGACCACTATGAACATTTTGATCACTATGATGTGAATGATGATCACCACGATCATTGTGTTGCCTGTTGGAAGATTTGACATGAGCTTGACCTTTTTGGTTAATAGTGAGGCTAGTAACCATTTGTCTAAGCTCATTTATCTCTTGTCGAGCTTGTTGAAACTCAGATTGAGTTCTATTTAATTCGGCTTCAGCTTTATTAAGTTGAGCTTGAGTTCTATGAAGCTCCTCACTTAAGTGTACGTTCTCATAATCATTTCTAATACTTCCTTGCACACTTGAATGACTTATACTTGTGAAGTAAGAAAGAAAAGTTTTCACAAGAGTTTGAAAAACTTGCATAAGTAGAGAGTCTAAAAATTTTCACAAACTTTTGAGATTTTTGGGAAGGATTTTAAAAAGATTCTAGAGGTAAAATTAACCAAATAGCTTACAAGAAGGGGATGTGAGTCACAAATGGATAAGCTTAAGAACCTTTTCCTTTCTAGCCAGAGTTTCTTTGGTTGTTTCTTACCCTAGTTTCTAGGTAAAAATCTTTCAAAAGCTTTTGAATGCAAAATGAAAATGCACCTATAAACCAAACGAAGGTTTATCTAAATGAAACACATCGATATATCATGAAGACTTAAAACATAAAAGACATTCAAGCAAATTAAAATAAAGCAATGCAAATAGAAATGGAAAATGCTAAAACGGACTTAAGTGAAAGTGCAAGGGATACTTTAAGCCCCTTACACACTTTCACACTAAAAAAGTGAAAACTAAGCTATTACAATGTTAATTTGTGCCCTTGAAATTGCTTGAAGAGCATTTTTCTAAGCCACTTAAGTTGCAAATGTAAAAACAAAGTAAACCACGAAATATTCCGTGATACAATAAGCTATAAATATTTATTATTCTAAGCATAAATCTTCTTTTTCAATGTTGCAGCAGCGGAGATGAAACAAATAAGAAGAATATGAAGTGATGGCGATGACTGCAGCGGTAATGCAGTGCAGATGGAATATTTTAGTTTTTTTACTACTTATATCGGGTGCAGATAGTAATCATGGGTTGCAGGAAGCAAAAATTGAATGAAGTAACACAAGGAGTCCAACAAAAGTAAGTGCTTTTAAGACCCTCCCGTTTGTGAATAGTGTGGTTGGTTTCATTATTCCAGAATTTAAATTCTGATTTTGAAATCAAACTTCCAAAAGTGTAATTATTATAGATGTCAAAATTAAATTTATAGCTATTTGTATATTCCAAAATGAAACTTCTGGAATTCTATCTGTTATATATTGTTTTGTAAGTCTATTATTAGACATTCAAAAGTTTTATTCCAGATTTTCGCAATAAATAGAATTTCGAAAGTTTAATTCCAAAATATACGAACAGACTTCCATAGGTTTCAGAATTACAAAAGATAGATTTTAAAAATGAATTCACTTCATTTTTCCTAATTCTTGAATAATCAAACAGAAAATAAGAACTTGATTGAAAAAATCACAAAATATTTAGGTAGATGTAGATAGTTATTTTTGTGTGTGAATAATCACTAAAAAAAGATCATTAAATAAAACTGATATGGAAATAGAAAATATTCAGTGATTAAATACACGAATTTAGCAAGTATTTTAGAAATTCAAGATCATTAATTTTTACATTATATTTTATTTTCATTAAATAAGTTTCTATTTTTTTCAAAGTTAAAGACCAAAATTCACTTACTTTAAATTTGAATTTGAATTTAATTTTTTATTATTTTAGTGACTAATTCTTTAAATTTAGAGACTATTAGTCCGATCTCTGAAAACAATGTTTCTTGTAAATTGATAACAGTTTGATTAATAGCTGAGTTTAGTACTTTTGGGTGATAACCTAACAGAATAAAATCAGTATCAATGGTGTTCTTATAAAAATGACATTTATACAGCTGTTTTTATTACGGATATATTTATTTAATTTAGATATTATTATATATTACTTAAATAATTTAATATTGAATTTTATATATTATTTGTATCATATGTTATACTTTTAAATTTTGTATATTTACCAAACATATTAATACTTTCAAATAATAAAAAATATATATTGATTTGTGATAAACATGGTTGTTGTCTTGTACATTTTCTAATTTTCTTGTGGTTTAGAAAGTTAGGTGTAACACCCCGAATTTTTGGCGCTACATCGACTAAAATTTTCCGTACAAAAATAAATGTAGAAATTTTGAAATTTGAAACTTCAACATAGACACGAAATAGTACATTATTTATTACAATCGATTCTTTCGAAAATAAAATGTCCACATAGTCAGGATCGAAATAAATTTTTAAAACACTAAAATCACAATCACAAGTCTTCTATCCCATCTCTCTTTTGACCTTTATGCATGTTCAAAAGCGTCAGCCATCGCATCTGTAATAACATCTGCTCCCGTATAACATCACGCATTATACGATCATCGCATTCACATGCACATACAAGCAAGGGTGAGCTAACAATTCAATACAATAACCATACCCCGATACCAAACCATACTATACTCACTTTACTAGATCAAATTACATAAACAAATATGAGTTACACAATATATATCAAACACCAAATCATAATGCATACACCAATATGCATCATGCATACACCAATATGCATCATGCATACACCAATATACATCATGCATACACCAATATGCATCAAACACCAAATCAGAATGCATACACCAATATGCATCACGTCCATCCATCCCAAAAGTCATACAAATTGACTATATCGCATACATTCACATTTTTTCCACATAAATCACATCATTATAATTCACAATCATGTTCAGATGCATAAATTCAAATCTAATAAAATCCAATTATTTCAGAAATCATACAAACTGAATATATTCCAACAAGATATATTACACAATAATTTAATAGTACATAATCTGTTCAATAGGATTTAAGTTAAAAACTTGTCGAGTAGACTTCCAGGAAAGAGAGGTGCGTCACCATGGACAACTTAAGTACCAAATCTTTCCTTAGCCAAAGCGTTCCTCAACTAGTTTTTAACAAATTTCTTATTTACAGATTTAAAACAACAGCATATAATATTAACACCGAAATTTAATATAGATATAAAAAAATAGAAATTAAGCAATATTGAGATCCCTGAGAAGATACAAAATTAATATCTATAAATCTGTAACTCCGATTTCAAATCTGAATGGTCACAATAATTCACTATTTGTTATAAACTACATATTAAAATTTCAGGTTGATCCAACGGTTAACTAGATAGATATTGAGGTTTTACCGAGGTAACTCAGGTGCAGAATTTTAAGTGGTTTTTGGTTATACTCAAAATGCGGAACTAATTTCCCTAAGCACAGACATTTAATTTCAAATCTGAACGGTCAAAATGACTTAATATGTCTTATGAATTACATACTAAATTTTGGGCTCAATCTAACGGTAAATGAAATATATATAAAATTTGTACCACGATAACTTAAGAACAGAAATATAGTGTTCATCAGATTTTTCAAAACTTAAAAATTATTTTCTCCAACCATAGACTTTCAATTAAAAATCCGATCGGTCAAAGTGTATTAATATATCTTAGGAATCATATATAAAATTTTCAAGTTGATCTAATGGTCATATGAGTCCTAATATATATTTTACCGAGATGACTAAGTAACAGATCTACAGGGGTAATTAATTTACTCAAACATGCAGGATTTATTTCTCTAAGTACAGACTTCTAATTACAAATCCAAACGGTCAAAGTGAAGAAATAGGTCTTAGGATTCATATATTAAAATTTTAGTTAAATCCAACGGTCAAAATAATTAAAAGAAAATTTGTACCATACTAACTCGAAAATAAGAAAATTATAATCATAAAAACTAAATTTATATAAGTGAATAGATAACTACCACTACCAAAATTTTAACATACTCATAACTCATATTCATTATCATAACATAGATAAAAATCATATACAAGAAGGATTAGCTCCCCTTACAAAACATATATATATAAAGTGTACCTCAACCCTTAATAAAACTTATACCCAATATAAAGCTATACACATGCAAAACATTTAATAAAATTATACCCCATGTATTAAACATATCAAAGTTATACCCCATGCAACATATATATTAAACTATACCCCAAATAAAACATATATCAAAGTATACCCCAACCCAATATCAAAGTTATACACATGCACATATATCAAAGGTATACCCCAACTCTTCATAAAATGTATACCCATGCATTTTAAAGATGAAACTAACACCATTACCTCCTGCTATCATACTCCATAGATATACCCCTTACCTACAACAACTAACATTTTTCATGGTCACTCCCCCTTACATGCAGACACTTATTCCCATCAAATATAAACAAAGAAAAGTAGCCCCCCCTTACCTCTTAAATGTAGAGAATCTTCCAATGGGTTCTTTGATGTTAAAACTCCTCCACTCTTGTTCCTCTAGTCTTCTATTTCTCACTCTCACTTCACTTATAAAAATATGTTCTTTCTCCCCCCACTTTCATGTGTGCAAAGGTGCTTTTAAAGGCTAGAATGAATACCTTAGGATGACTAATGAGACAAATGAACCCCTCTCAAGATACCCAAAAGTCTTGGCCAAAGAGTTAATATTCCATATCAACCAAAAATGCACCAAACAATAAGGAAAATAAGGAGTAATAATACCAAACAAAGGTGCCAATATTTCTTCTACAAATTTATGTAACCCCAAAAATAACCTTATACCAACCAAGAGTATATAATACAATTTAGAAAAAAAAGAAGAAAACAAATAACTCTAACTTCCCTTAAGTAACCAAGGCATAAAAAAATTTAAACTTACCATCACATTTCCTATTCATGTACCATGCAAGGAAGGAGTTAAGAAAACTAAAACCAAAGAAGAGAAAACTTCTCCTCTGCAGATTTTACGTGCACCACAATATTTTCTCTCTTTCATGCAAGATATGGGACCCACATACCCACCAACCAAAAATGTGAAAACAGTGGGAATCGAACACAGGGTCTCAGTTACCCTTTCCACATGCACCTACCACTAGGCCATTATCTTTTTGCTGACAATATAATGCGAACAACACTATGTAATCTTGTTTTATGCATTTTCGAGGATTAAAAATATTCATTTTCTTAACACGTTTTACACACCCGTAATTAAATATTTTGGATAATTAACTAAAATAAAACTTATTTATATTTTTCTATTCATTATTATTACTAATAATAACGCTAAAACTTACTTCTATTTATTAAAATATATATTTTTCATGAGTCTTACATTAGGCAACCACATCAAAATTTTAAAAGTAAACCAGCGAACAGACTTTGATATTTTAGTCTTTGCAGAAATTACATGCAAAGACAAATTTTGGTGATAATTTGAAGTGAATATAGGTTTTCTAACTCTTCTAGCGGATTAGAAAATTAAATGTCTTATCACGTTAAATTTCGAAGTTCAAACCATTACATAGACTTTGAAAAGCCATTGCAGAAATTTCGTATAAAGACAAATTATTAGAAACGACCAACTTATTTGCTTCTTCATGCATTTTATTAACTGTGTACAAGTTGACCATAGCTAACATAATTTTCAAACCTAAATTTACATTACTTGAAGAATCATATCCTACAATTAAAAAAAGAAAACTATTTTTTTATGGGCTATCAATTTATTATGTATTTTATAAAATACATCATTTTGCATTTTTTTATTCTTTCTATTGTTTAATTATTTCGTTGTTATCCATTTATCAAAAGAGAAGGTTTTATATTAATATTTGGATACCACAAGAGAACTTATAATGTACTTATTAATGATCATTAGCTAAGTTTTTATTAGATTAGTCAGTGAGTTTTGCTTTACATTTAGTTAGTTTTTATTTGTTGTTTGGTGCATCTCATAATCTTTTCTATTATTATTATTGTTTGTCGTTTAATGTTTTTAGAGCTTGTTTATAGAAAGAAGAATTAATCTGGATTTTTTTTTGTTTGTATATTTTTGTGATTTTTTCAAGTATGCTCATACGGTATAATCATAATCAGATAAATTATTATTTTTGTTATATTTACAGTAAATATTGAATTACTTTTACTTTAATTTAAATAAGATAAGTTAGATATATAGTTTGATGCACTTTTTTTAAACTATTTGTCTCATACATTACATATTTCTTAGAAAATACATTTTTTATGGAAATATATTAGTATTTTTAAACATTTACAAAAAGTATAGTTATGAATATAATAGATATTATTATTGTCTTATATGTCTTTTTCTGACTCTTTTAATGGGTTAGAAAATTATTCGTACAATCACATCAAATTTAGAATTTGAAACAATTGCATAAACTTTGAAATTGCAAGTCTTCAAAAAATTTATATAAAAACAAATTAAACTTATGTTTTTCCAAGCTTTTGGTAAAACGCCATTATTATTTGGTAGACTTTTCTCAATATAGTTTTGTCTTTTTGTTATGCAACTTTTACCTTTAAAAATATTCTTAGGGACAAGTAATATTTCTTTTTTAAGGAGATGTTATAATCTACAATATTTGACATCTTTGATGTATATGTATGACACTTATGTTAAAAGTTATTTTTATATTAGCCACTACAAGAAAAGTTGTTATTACCGACGGTACATTACCGAAGGCTTAAAGGCCTTCGGTAAGTGGTTAATTACCGAAGGCCTATGCCCCTCGGTAAGTGGTTCAGGTATATGAAATAACATTTGGGTTTTCCCTCCTGTAATTGCATTTCGCGAAAACACTTCTTCCCCAAAACAGCAGATCTCTCATTGCTAATCTCACTCTGTACTACCCCTACCCTAACCCCAATCGTGACCGGCGTTGTTCCCTAATCCACCATTGCATACCGCCGTTCCCCAATCTTCAGTGTACGGTTTCTTTTCAAACCCTTATTCTCCAATCCTCCATTATCGTTGCTCTTCAGTCGCGGTCCTCCATGGTAGTCGCATTGCGGGCTCGTGAGCAATCTGGTGGTTCAGGTGAGCTATTGTGGCGAGAGTATTGGAGGTGGTTGCCTGACGACGGGGCTATCGCCATTATCGCGAGACCAAGCGGCTGTCGGTGTGTGACGAGGGCATCCATTACCGTTGCGTGACTCCGTGCCTGCTGCTACGTGACTCCGCGCCTGCTGCTACGTGAGGAGGTGTTCCATTATCTCTAGGGAGGCTATTGGAGGGGGCTGCCGTGGAGGTAAGTTGTAAATTGTGATTGTTGCAACGTTGTTAAATGATAATTTTATCATCTTTCTGGTTTTATTAGTTGGTTATTCTGTGTTTTCATACCGTCTCTGTAATCCAATGTGTGTTTGATTGTGTTGAGTTGAAGTTGATGATATAGTTATAGACAAGTTAAATACTATGGTAGATTTCCAGTAGCTTTGCTTTGGAACCCTCCATCAGATCCCTTTGATTTGGTTATTGGAAAATGTATGTTTAAGGGAAACTTTATTGCTAGCTTTTCCAATCCTGTGATGTACAATTTAGGAATCACCAAAATTGAAACCATGATTTCCAACTCTCTGGCTCAAAATTTGAGTACTGCAAACTCAAATGACTTTTTTTGTTGTTGATGTTGGGAACTTGAATAGCTTCAGATGGAGTGCAAGAATAACACTTGTGCTCACAACTTGGTGGAATTGAAATAAACACATTAGTACTAGGAAGTTTGAAATAAACACATTAGTCCTCACTAGGTGCTCTAAGAGTAGCCTGTTTTCCACTCCCTTTCACCCTTAAGCCAAGCCAAGCTCAATAAAATCAGTGTCCTGTCTGTTGTTTAATGCATTCAGATTAGGCAAAATGGAATTTTCAGCACTTGAAATATAGTGCAGAATTGTCTTTAGGCCAAAGCTATTTTGACTTCATGTGCATCCACTCAAATCCATTTGTCTTAACTATTTCTGCAGATAGATCTAGATTTAGGACATTCATAATCACTTGTTTGATCAATCCAGCTTTGCTTCCAGTATTTTCCAAACTGCTGCAGTTTTCATTAATTTTCAACATAATTTGGCAACTTTTAAGAGTGATATTGAGACTCTGTGTGCTTCTGTGGTGTTTGAATGTTTGTGCACATACAATTGACCATTTCAAACTTGTTCTTACTGTTCAATTGGTCAATTTTCAGTCCATATGCAAAATCATCATTCCAAGCATCACATTTTGTTGAAATTGGAAGTGAACTACTCAATTTCTGCTGCTGCATATATCCTTGTTGTTTGACAGTTTAAACACCTTCAAATAATGCATACAAAGTTGCTCCAATCATCAAATTAGGTGTCTAACCATAGCTGTGAAAAATTGCCTCTCAAGTCATCCATAGCAGTAGGTAGCGGTCCAGACTAGAACCCCTAGCAGCAAGTCAAGTCATGCATCATCCAATAGTTTTTGATGCCTTTGTCTGCACTGCCACGGTAATAGAGTACTGTTTTTTTGAGTCGAATGCAATCATTGCCTTCTCCACCTAGTGAGTACAGTGGTTTGTCTATGCTGGTTGCTTTCCAGAACCCAGACCCAGTCAGTCTATTATGCCTTATGCTATTCCTATACTTCCTTTTGATAATATTGATTCCAGTAGCAAAATCTGCATAAAACAACATTTCTGGATTAATTTGATATCATGTGGTTTTCATCCAGATTTCATGGTTTTCAAGCTTTGTCCATTTTTGCCTAGTGATTTCAACTGTGTCTAAAGTAATTCCAACTCAAATTCATCACAGAATAGTATAATTAGTGGTTGACTTTATCACAATCTAGTTTGAAATTCTGCAGTAAAATATAATTCTTGGTTCATATTGTGCAAATTGTTTCTGACCAGATTCTGTGTCTCTAAATCTTGGTGCAAGTTTGTTTGAAGTTTCTAAACATGTTTCAAGTTGTACAAACTGAGATTAACCACTGATTTGTCAAAAGCATAATTGAGTTGATTCAAAATGCTGTAAAGCAGTGCTGTCACAGCTTTTCGCATGCTTTTTGCACCGTGCTTATAGTCTTTGTTTGGTATTAGGTGCTTCAATTCTGCTAGCCGTTTATCTGTAGTTAGATGTAGTGTTTTTAGGCATTGTTTGAGTCTTTAATTGAGCTATCCAGCTTTGAATGCACTGCTTTCTCAAATCTGCAATAGTTTTAGTTCATTTTTTTGCACTTTTACCAACTGCAACCGTGTTTTGGTGACTCTGCCTATTTCAGACCAGTTTAAACATTTGTGCAAGTGTTTTAGACCATTTGAAACTTGTTTCAACTGTTTCCTTGGTCCATTTTCATTAAATCTGCCAAATCATAGTTTGACTTCCCATTTTTGCTTGAAATTTGGAACTCAACAAGTGATAGTGTGATTCAGTAGATTTTGGCACAATTTGGTTGTTTCTATACATATATTTGGTGCATCAAAGTTCATCTTAACTGTTCCTTTGGTCAATTTTGCACCATTTCACCAAATTACATCTTACTACTTAGGGTTCAATATAGTAAGTGGTCCTATCCTATTTTACTGTGGCAGTTTTCATTGCTGTTTCACAGTTTGAATCCCTTCAATTTAAGCATATAAAGTTGCTTGAAGTGGTTTCAAACAATTTTGAATGATTCTACAAGTGAAAACAAATCATAAACTCAACCAAATACACCCTTGCAATCCAGTTTTGAAAAGTCCAAAACCAGAAAAACCCAAAAAAACCAGAAAAACCCAATTTTATGTGCAGGTTTATGTTTCCAAATGTAAGGATATGACTAAAACATTGTAAAAAATCCATAAAAAGCAAAACAATAACCTAAAACTCAAAGTTTGAGTATTTAGTACCTAAAAAGTGTACTTATAAGGTGACAAATTGTCATTTCACCTAATGTAGACTCATTCTAAGGTATGTGAACATCCTAACATGTCTAAACTAGTGGAATGAAGCTAGGAAACTTGTCAAAAGCAAAGAATTACCTAGCCAGCAAAGGTCAAAGTTGACAACATGTTATCTCACCCAAGTTGCTCATCTCATAAACATTGTTTCTTTCCTCCATCATGGGGTGCCAAAACATCACTTTCCTCCACTAAAACACCAGGACCAGCCTAAGACAAGATCAAAAGTGCTTAAAACTCACTTCTTTTAACAATGGTGACCCCTGTTCACCTGACTGAGTACCTGTGTTGGACTTTCTGTACAAAATCCAATTTTCTCTCGGGTAATCGTTTACAGTGTCCTTGTAATCGATTACAGTGTCAAAGAAGGTGTAAATTTGATTTCTAAGGCATAATTTGAAAGGTCTTTGAGTATAGATTCCAACAAAACAAGAATCAACTCATTTGGAGTTCGGTGGAGAAAGTTATGAGCAAAAGAACAAGCAAAGGTCAAAGTTGGCAAAAATATATGAAACGCTAACTTGAAACAATAAACTGTACCAACTCAAATGTCCAAAAATTACAAATTAGTAGTCATTGGAAAGATTTTTGAGTCTAGTTTCTAATAAAAAAAGAATCACATCATTTGGAGGTCGGTGGGAAAAGTTATCAGTAAAATAGCCAGCAAAGGTCAAAGTTGACAGCATGTTATCTCACTCAAGTTGCTCATCTCATAAACATTGTTTCTTTCCTCCATCATGGGGTGCCAAAACATCACTTTCCTCCATCATTGGGACATAATCACATCACTAACCTCCCTCTCCCACCACTGAAACACAAGGAATAGCCTAAGACAAGTGCAAAAGTGCCTAAAAGTCACTTTTTTTTCAATGGTGACCCCTGTTCACCTGACTGAGTACCTGTGTTGGACTTTCTGTACAAATTCCAATTTTCTCTCGGGTAATCGTTTACAGGGTTGGTGTAAACGATTACCAGACCCTTGACTGAGTACCCTCCATTATACTTTTTTTTTCAGCTATTTGGTAATTACCGAAGGCTTTTGGCCCTCGGTAATTACCGAAGGTCAAAAGCCCTCGGTAAATGTTAGCGACAAGCGATTTACCGAGGGCTCTTTGGCCGTCGATAAGCCTTCGGTAATTACCTTTTACCGACGGTTTTGGGCTGTTTCCGAGGGCTTCTGGCCTTCGGTAATGCCCTTCTTTTTTGTAGATAGTAATGTTTTTTTTTTAAACATATCATGAAGTTTCTTAGTTTGATGGAAAGAATTTAGCTACTAAATTCTATAATTGTTGACGTGTTGTCTTATAATTCTAAGGTTTATAGATGAGGTATTAGACTTATTATTGAGGTGAAACAATGAATTCAAAATTTTGTTTGGATAAAAATATACAAAAGTGAAGGTTGCTCATTGCTAAATGATCTATCTTGTGTGGTATTAAGGTGAATGATGGTTTGTAGGTTACTAATATTTAGTTCGAAAATAAAGCATAACTGCTATGTTAAGCTTGGGAGTTTGCTTATGAAAAAATGACTTCGACTAAACTCACATGTATCTGATTTCTTAAGTCTAAGTATAAGAAATATATGTTCTTTAAATCATCATTAATTTGGAATTCCATCTTTTTTACAAAACTTTCACTAAATTCTCCATATCATAAATCTTATTCCTTTGTCTAGCAATGATATAATCTCTTTCATGAACATTTTCTTCTAAGCACCACTTGAAATAGTTACAAGACATATGACATTAAAAGATCCACTTTTTAATTTAGCAAAAAAAAGAAACTTCAAAGACAATATTAATTACCAACACAACTCCATTAAAAATAATTAAAAAATGTTATTATTAATATAACTTTATTGTTATGATAACTCTAAAATTTTCTGCTAACATTCTTTGAAGTTCTTTCTTACTGCTGCCATCATCTTACCACAGTTGCAAATGGAAATTATCTTAATTCTCCTTGAATCACTACCATGTGAGGAATGGAAAATTCGGTGTCTCCAAGTATTGCAACAAGACAAAGAAGATTGGGAAACATACCCCAATAACCAATGACTACACATCTGTCACGGGAAGGACTTTTCTTAATCAGGGAAAGATCCCACCAAACCACGAAAATATCCATGTAGTTCAAAAACCAAACCTTACTTTCTGAAACCATTTTAATTCTTTGACAAAATAATAAGAATAACATAAATCCACATCACATTATTTTTGAGTGGTCACATATACCAAAAATGAACAAGTCATTTAGTCATTATTCACATATACACTTTGTCGTTAACGATTTAGACGACGTCATGAAAAAAGAATAAATTGAACATAAGTTATGAAAATAAAAACCACATTGAACACTCGAAAAAATGAATCTCATGTTAAATAAAATCGACAAAAATAAAAACAAAAAATAATATTAAACCAAAATAAACATTACTAGAAAAATTTAATTTTACAATGTACCACATCGCTATAAAAGTTAAAGTGATTGAGACAACAAGGTTCCGTAACATTAAAAAAAAAATGCTAGTTACACAATAACTCTAAAGGACGAGTTAAAAACATGGAAAATAATGACATTTTATAAAATAAATAGACATAATTTTCCAACCTTTCCTTGTGCCACAATGAAACCAAACAATCACATCTACCTTCAATAACAAGGGTAATGCTATTTTATTTTAAGAACCATTATAAAATAATCCAACATTTTATTTTATCTTGTTCTGAATTAACTTTACAATATGTTCCAAATGCTGACTTTTTAATAAGTTATCTTATTATAAATGATTAAAGAAAAATGAAAACGTTTTATTCAATTTATTTTTGCTAAGATTTTAATTTTGTGATAGAGCTTAAACTCATTATTTAGAATTCTTGCTTTTTTATTCAATAATAATTTTTAATTATATTCAATAACTATTCAAATCGTATTTTAGTGTATCGGGTCCAAAATTAACATTAAAATGTAACAAAATAACTTATTTTGATTCAAATTTTATTTTTTAATTTATTTTTTCAATCTTTACTTGATTGTTTATTGTATTTAAGCATGTGATCTTATTTAGATCTGTCTTAAATTCACTTTGAATTTAATTCTACAATCTTGAATTGTTTCAAATTTATTTTGAATTTAACTGTGTAATTTATATTGATTTTGCTTAGATTTTATTTTTTTAATTTAGTTATGTATTTTTTTTAATTGATCTTCTTTTGATTTTATTTTGAATATAGTTTTTTTTTTTAATTTTGTTTTGAATTTAATTTTCAATCTTAATTCAAAATTCTTGGTAACATTCGTGACAATTTTGTATTCAATTGACATTATAATGATGTTGGGCATTAGCTGCCATAAAAATAGCGTTGACCTATAGGAAATGTGTTAGTCTTTTTTTTTCGTAACACAACCATAATATTTTTCTTTATAATTTATGTATGCGTGACCTTTTCTTAAAATCTCGATGATATATACATTGTCAATTAAATAATATATTTGTCTCACATAAAGTATATTTATTTTAAAATATGTTTGTCAATTATTGATTTTTTTATTATCTAGTATTTGAGTACATCAAAATAAATATAATTATTGTTAAGTTGTAGATTTATTAAATTTTGAACTAGCCCACTCATTGTGTTGTTATGGAAGCATATATTACTAGTTAATACAGTCATTTTTTTTTCTTTTTCAACTTATAAAAAATTAAATTATTTTTATTTTCCATTTTTTTTAAAAGGACGTATACAAATTACGTTCAAACATAACCTAATCAAATATCCAGAACTCAGCTAAGTTTTCTGGTCGTTGTTAACAAGAAAGATGGAGGTATTGAAACATTATAAGAAAATGATTAAATAATAATTAATTTTAAAGATAAAAATTATTTAGTTTAAATATTAATTTATAAATTAAAAGGTATTAATATCTAACATAGTTTTTATTATAAATAAAAAATTACAATTAATTTATGAATTAAAGTCTAAATTAATTTTTAGCATTAACTATAAAAAAAATTAGTTATTAAAGAATTAATATTTAAATTAATCTTTACTTTTAAAATATGAAAAAGGCTTGAATATTTTTCAAAAGTTAGAAAAAGAATCCAGCAAATAAAAAGTATGAAGTATTGGCATAATATAACATATAAAGAAAAACAAATTTAAATTGAAAGCCACCGAAGGGTAGTTAAGGAAATAAAAATATATAACGTAAAGTATGGGTTCTTATTGAAGGAGAATCAACGGGTCTGTCAATTAGCCAGACTATATATGAGCCATATAAATGCTATGAGTTGGTTCTGTAATGAATAGTTTACAACATATTTTACACTTATTATTTTATATGAGCAACTACATAATGCATAATTATTATCTGAAACTCTTTTATGTACTTATGCTGCTCTTGTTACCTGCTGCAGGATCCATTCTCGGATTCAACGGTACTGCACAAATAAAGTGCATTGACAGGGAGAGACAAGCACTCCTTAACTTCATACATGACCTCGTAGATGCTCATGACATGCTGTCTACATGGAGGGAGGATGAGAAGAGTCGAGATTGTTGCAAATGGAAAGGCATTCAATGTGACCATCAAACAGGTCATGTAACCATCCTTCGTCTCCGTGGTTCGGATACACAACATTTGAGAGGTGCACTCAATGTCACTTCACTGTTTCCCTTGCAAAATATTCAACATTTGGATCTCAGCTACAATAAATTTATAGAGAGTCACATCCCAGAACTCATGGGCTCACTTACCAACTTAAGATATCTCAATCTCTCCTGTTCTTATTTTGGTGGTAATATTCCTACCCAACTTGGAAGCCTTACACATTTATTGTCTCTGGATTTAAGTAACAATTGTTTTCTCCGTGGAGATATCCCTTATCAACTTGTAAGCCTTACAAATTTAAGGTATCTTGATCTCAGTTATAATAATCTTGATGGGAAAATCCCTTGTCAACTTGGAAATATGTCACAGTTGAGATACCTTGGTCTCACTGGCAATTCATTTTCTGGAGCACTCCCTTTCCAGGTTGGGAATCTTCCTTACTTGCAAACTCTTGGACTTGGTGGTGATTTTGATGTCAAACCTAAGGATGCAGACTGGCTGTCTAATCTCTCTTCTCTAACACATCTTGCCATCGATGGTTTACATAACCCTGACTGGTTGCATATGATTCATTATCCAAAGCTAGGAGAGTTGAGACTAGTTAACTGTTCTCTTTCAGATACCCATATTCAATCTCTGTTTTATTCACGTTCCAACTTTTCCACTTCTCTTTCCATTCTTGACCTTTCTTATAATATGCTCACATCCTCAACATTTCAATTATTATCTAACTTTAGCCTTAATCTTCAACAGCTTTATCTTTCTCATAATAACATTGTTTTTTCATCTCCGGTTCACTCAACCTTTCCTTCTCTTGTGATCCTTGATCTTTCCTATAATAAGATGACATCATCGGTCTTTCAATGTATCTTCAACTTCAGTTCAAAACTTCAAAATCTTTACTTGCAAAATTGTACTCTTGGGGATGATAGTTTTCTCATGTCAGCTATTTCAATTACGAATTCTTCGTCTTCTCTTGTCTCGCTTGATCTCTCCTTTAATCTATTGAAATCATCATCCATATTTTACTGGCTCTTCAACTCCACCACCAATCTTCGTACACTTAACCTTTATGATAACATGTTGGAAGGTCCCATTCCAGATGGATTTGGGAAAGTAATGAACTCTATTGAAGTTCTTGACCTCTTTTGGAACAAACTGCAAGGCGAGATTCCATCTTCCTTTGGGAACATGTGCACATTGCAGATTTTAAACCTCTCAAACAACAAGTTGAGTGGAGAAATTTCTAGCTTATTTCAAAATTCTTCAAGGTGCAACAAACACGTGTTTCAGAGTTTGGATTTATGTTATAACCAGATTACTGGCACGCTACCTGCAAGCCTTGGATTGCTATCAGAGTTGGAGATTCTTTTGTTGGATGGAAATCAGCTGGAGGGTGACATCACCGAATCCCATCTTTCCAATCTTTCCAAATTATGGTACTTATCTTTGTCAGATAACTCTCTGTCTTTGAAAATAGTTCCTAATTGGGTTCCTCCATTTCAAATAATAAACTTGGGACTAAAATCTTGCATGTTGGGCCCCACTTTTCCTAGTTGGCTCCAGACTCAACGCTCCTTAGTTTCTCTTGATATTTCTGATACTGGGCTTAAGGGTTCAGTACCAAAATTGTTTTGGAACAACTTGCAAAATGTTGAATATTTGAATATGTCTCAGAATAATCTCACTGGTGCAATTCCTAATATATCTTTGAAGCTCCTCAACAGACCGTCTATAATTCTGAATTCAAATAGGTTTGAAGGCCAAATTCCGTCGTTTTTACTACAAGCATCAGTGTTGATGCTTTCTAACAATAAATTTTCAGATCTATTTTCATCCATATGTGGCCAAAGCACCTCTGCAATGGCCCTTTTAGATTTATCAAATAATCAATTGAAGGGACAACTCCCAGACTGTTGGAAATCCATAGATCGGTTATTGTATCTCGATTTAAGGAACAATAAATTATCAGGGAAAATTCCTGTCTCCATGGGCAGCCTTCTTAGATTGGAAGTCTTGATTTTGCGAAATAATAACCTGATGGGTGAATTAGCTTCCACTTTGAAGAATTGCATCAATTTAATTATGCTGGATGTGTATGAAAATATGTTGTCCGGTCCCATACCATCATGGATCGGTGAAAGTTTGCAGCAGTTGATAATCTTAAACATGCGAGATAATCACTTTTCTGGAAATTTTCCTATTCAACTCTGTTATTTGAAGCATATTCAATTCTTGGATCTCTCAAGAAATATGTTGTCAAAAGGAATTCCATCTTGCTTAAACAATTTGACTGCACTGTCGGAAAAGAAGATCAACACAAGTGAGATTATAAATCCTACGTATTGGAAGAATTCCCATGACCTTTATCCTAATGGCTGGTCTCATAAGGAAGATTATACCCTTAACATAAGCCTGATGTGGAAAGGTGTGGAACAGGGGTTCAAGAATCCCGAGTTAGAGCTTATAAGCATTGATCTTTCAAGTAATAAGTTGACAGGTGATATACCAAAAGAGGTTGGATATTTAATTGGGTTAGTGTCTTTGAATTTATCACGAAATAATCTGAGTGGAGAAATTCCTTCAGAGATAGGAAATTTAAGTTCATTGGAGTCCCTTGACTTATCAAGAAATCATATCAGTGGGGGAATTCCTTTCTCACTTTCTCAAATTGATTTTCTTGGCAAGTTAGATTTGTCACACAACTCTCTCTCTGGAAGAATACCATCAGGAAGACACTTTGGAACTTTTGATGTCTCTAGTTTTGAAGGGAATGTTGGTCTTTGTGGTGAACAACTTAACAGAACTTGTCCTGAAGATGGAAATCAGACAACAATAAAGCCTCAAGAACATGGAACAGTCAATGATGATGAAGATAGTGGTTTCTATGAAGCACTGTATATGAGCATGGGGATTGGATATTTCACTGGATTTTGGGGCTTATTAGGGCCAATGCTACTTTGGCATTCTTGGAGAAATACTTATCTGAGGTTCCTAAACAGATTGACAGATGGTATATATCAATAATATGCATGCCAAGTGTTGTTGGTGGTCTGATTGCAAGAAAAAGGTATGTTATATATATATATATATATATATATATATATATATATAAATACTTGCTTAAAAAAATGGAATACATATTTTGAATAGAAAGCTCTATTGAAATGTATACCAATTTATTTGATCCTAACTTAACAAATTCAGTAATCACTCTTTACTATAACATTTGTGGCTTTAACTGTGTGTAACTTAGAGAGAGGAAAAAAAGAAAAAAGATAGTTTTCATGATTGAACTGTGTTTAATTTTGTTTAATAATCCAATAATTAAATTGTTATTTGTATCACATCAAGTAACATATTTTATTAGATTACTTTTTTACTTTAAAAGAAGAATAACCATTTTTTTAACTAAGATTTTTTAAGATGACTAAATTTTATTTGGTTGCTAAAAAAGTATTATTAAATATTAATTTATTATCATATTAAATGATTTAGTAAAAATAATATAATATTTTTGGAAAAAATGTTTCATTTTAATTCATAAAAAATAAATTCTCATATTTTGATGAGAATATTTTATTGTAGAATATTGATAGTTTTTTTTTGTAACATATTTATTCTTATTTTCAACATATAGTGTGAAGAATATATTAAGCTTTTTTAATCTTCTATAATATATATATATATATATATATATATATATATATATTAATAAAAATACATGTGTTATATATGTATTTTTTTTATTATGAATAATTAATTTGATTTTAAAAAATAATTAAATTTAAATAATCAGTCATTTTAAAAGATAAAGTTACAAAATAATTATTTAAATTTAAAAATGATTAAATTTAAATTAATAGTAATTTAAAGAGCAAATATAATATGATAATTATTTCAGTTTAATATAAAACAGTTAATGAAAAGTGAAATTGAACAAAAGTTATGAACATTTATATAACTATATAAATATATTTGTTTCTTCACTATTTGCAAAAATAATTTTGAGCAGACATCAGGAAAACACAACAAAGATAATGGTCACAATATAACATATTTAGCTTACTTGTCAATAATTTATACGTACTTTTTATAGTGTTGTTGTACAAAAATTGCAGGTTGTTGCCATTGTGCTACGTACCCACTTCTGATTACCTGGGATGAAAGAAAGCATCATCGTTAGCCATACAAGTTCAAGATATGTATTTAGTGTTAGTTTGAATGTTTTTGCAGTAAGTAATTTATTTCAAAGTCTTGTTTTATGCTTTGGATGAGCTGTTTTGCATAATAGATTTGTAACGTTGTTTCGTTAATTCAACAATGCTTTTGCTAGTTCCCACATCTAACAACTCTAAACCATATATACGATTGAAGACACCCAATTTTTTCTAGTTAACGTCCTTATCTGTCAGTTTTGCTATTTCTTTAAAAGTTGTTTCTGCCATTTAAATAGAAATGCAATCACATCCAATTTGGAAAGTTGTTTCTGACAATTTCACATCTGTGAACTTTGAACTCCACTTGTTTGACTATTTGATCCTCTTTTTGTTTTGATTGTTAGAAGAATTAGAAATACTCCTATTTGAATTTAAAGAATATAATTTAAATTAAGCGAAAGTATTTTAAAATGACTTTTTTTATACTCAAGTCTTTCATAAGAGGATGTTATTAAATTCACAAGATACTACTTTGATTCCTAAGAGAATTATCCAAGAATTATAGTCATTAAAGTTACCATAATAAGTTGATATGGATTCCTCAGTAAATAACAATTGAGGACAAAATATAAACCAATATTGACACTTTATATAAGAACTTATGCACTGAATAAAGTATAAACTATTTATTTACTACACAAATTGAAAGAATATTTTGGAACAGCTTTTAAAAGAACACTTTGGGGTAGATTTATTTTTTCATTCTTTCTTATATGTTTCAGTTTTGAAAAAAATAAAATTTATAAAAATGTGATCACAATTTTAAAAATTTTGTGAACTTAACTTCGATATCATATATTTGGTTGTATTGAAATCGAAATCATATATTTACTCTCACTTCGATTATTAAAGAACTTAACCTAAAAGATATGCAAAATTTTCAAATTTTATTATTTTTTAATTATTTTATATGACAAAACCATATATCTTTTTTACTTCTGTTTCTCAAAAATTGAGGTCAAAAAATGTGCAAAAAAATTTCAAAATTTTCAAAGATATTTGACTTGGGTTTTTTTAAAAAATCGAGGCCAAATACCTTATTTTACCTCCATTCTTGTAAGTGTAACATCCCAAAAATTTCACACTTAAAATTTCATAGTTGATATATATAGTAACTTACATTTACTCCTGCTACTCCTCACCACATGGTTCAATCCTCTCTACGTGAGAAGAAAGACCATTGGAGTTTCAGGATGACCCCCAAGACTGAGCTACCATGCAATCATTCTACACACCACCAGAGCACCACCATGTATCCTCTCCTTGAGGATCATGGAATTACGTCCATGAACCATACTATTACTTTGAAACTTAACCCAAGACATGAATAATCGGATATCATCATATTATCACAGTGAATCCCACATATCTCATACATTGACATACTTCCCACATAAATCACAAAATAAATTAACAATTCTAAAATATTACCATAAATGGTCACCGGAGAAGAATCAAATGTTTGACGAATCAAACTCACCATAAACGCCATCACATATGACTAGTCACAACTTACTAGATTAGATCAGGGCTGCTCTATGATCAGGGATGTACCAACTCCGGCTTTTAAGATTCCTCTATCCTACCATCAGAATTATATTTCATAATTTCATATTTACCACAATAACATGAATTCATTCCAATAAGATATATTGCACAATAATTTAATAGTACTTAATCTGTACAACAAGATTTAAGTTAAGAACCTGTCGAGTAGACTTCCAGGAAAGAGATGTGCGTCACAATGGACAACTTAAGTACCAAGTCTTTCCTTAGTCAAAGTGTTCCTCAACTAGGTTTTAACAAATTTCTTATTTACAGATTTAAAACAACAACATATAATATTAACACCGAAATTCAATATAATTTATTTTTCTAATATATAATATATTGTATTACTCATCTTCCAATCTTCAAAATACAACTACACATAAAATTTAAGAATATAATTATTCAAGATTTTACTCAATTCAAATAAATTTACTATTTCGTGAAAAAATTTCTCTTCACTCATATCATTAATTAAATATTTGAATCCATCAAACTAATTAACAACATGTTTGGATCATGTGGTAAAATTTTCAGTCCAATCCAACAGTTAATAAGGCAGAACTCATAATTTTGTATAAATGGTCCAAAGATAGAAATTAAGCAATATTGAGATCCTTGAGAAGATACGAAATTAATATCTCTAAATCTATAACTCCAATTTCAAATCTGAACTTTCAAAGTAATTCACTATGTGTTAGAAACTACATATTAAAATTTCAGGTTGATCTAACAGTTAACTAGATAGATATTGAGGTTTTACAGATGTAACTCAGGGACAAAATTTTAAGTGGTTTTCGGTTATACTCCAAATGCGGAACGAAGTCCTCTAAGCCCAGACATCTAATTACAAATCTGAACGGTCAAGATGACTTAATATGTCTCATTAACTACATACTAAAGTTTGGTCTCAATCTAACGGTAAATGAAATATATAAGAAGTTTTTACCATGATAATTTAAGAACAAAAATATAGTCTTCATCAGATTTTTCAAACCTTCAAAATTACTTTCTCCAAACATAGACTTCCAATTACAAATCTAATCGATCAAAGTGTAGTAATATATCTTAAGGATCATATATCCAATTTTCAGGTTGATATAACGGTCAAATAGGTCAGAATCTATATTTTACCGAGAGGACTTAGTAACCAAATTATAGGGTAATTAATTTACTCAAACATGCAGGATTTATTTCTCTAATTAGAGACTTCTAATTGATGATCTGAACCGTCAAAGTGAAGAAATAGGTCTTAGGATTCATATATTAAACTTTTAGCTAAATCCAAAGGTAAAAACAATTAAAAGGAATGTTTTACCATAGTAATTCGAAAATAAGAAAATTATAATCATGAAAACTAAATTTATACAAGTGAATAGATAACTATCATTACCAAAATTTTAACATGTTCATAACTCATATTCATGATCATAACATGTATAAAAATCATATATTAGAAGGATTAGTTTCCCTACTTCTATTCCAGACTTCTTTTGCTCCGAATTCGTTTTTCCCGAAAATCTTCTAGAGCCTCTACTCTTCTTGCAACTAAAAGTTTCTTCCTAACTCTTTCTTCTCTATTTCTCAAGGTTTCTCACTTGATTCTTACTCTCTTTGTGCAAAATATCCTCCCACCTCATGGCTATTTATAGTCCAAAAATTTTACTATTCATCATTTTTTTTAATATTATTTATTATTTTAATTTCACCACTTACACAATGGATTCACCACTTACATAATGGATTTATAATGGATTCCTTAATAATGACTTCAAATATGAATGCTTTCTCCATTAAATTTTATTTTACTTTTTTTTACAAAGAGGTAGAAAAGAGTTTGAACCCATCACCAAAATTTTCTATCAATTAAGTTACCAAAATTTCTTATTTAACTTTACATATTTTGTAAACTTATTATATTTTCCATTCACAAATAAATTTATTACTACTAGTAATAAAATTGTTACTATTAAGATAAATATTTTTCTTGGGTCTTACAGTAAGAACCAAAACCATACATTCTTTTTAACATTAATTAAAGAAATAATTAATTCTTATTGAATTTTTTAATTTTAGTTTATATAGAGTTATAGAAATTAAACATATTTACACAAACAATATAATATGTATATTATCTATTATATATTATACATACTATGTATTATGTATATGTATATTAGAAATCAATGATATATTACTCCTGACATTTTCGAATCATTAACTGTGTTCATTCACTAGTACACAAACAGGAAATGGCACCGGTTGCTTTGGCTTATAGGCACCGGTTCTATAACCGAGGCATATTTAGACGAGGTAAAAATGGTACGTTTTATGCCTCGGTTTTAAACCGGTTCAATAAAAATGGGATTATGCCTCGGTTTTTTACTTAACCGAGGCAGTAACGTTTTTTTTTTTTCCACAATTCTGATTCACATGGAACGATCCCCAAACTGGTAAACATCCATCCTCATCTCCTTAACATTCTTTGTTGACCACTGCTACCTTCAAGCTTTCCTTCCTAATTACCACGCTGTTCAGTTCTAATCACCACGCTGTTCAGTTCTCCGGTCAGAAATACCTTCAAGCTTTCCTTCCTAATCACCACGCTGTTCAGTTCTCCGGTCAGAAAGCAAAGTAGCACTTTTCCCTTCTTCCTTGGATGGTCGTGCCCGTGCACTTCACCCTCAAACCCAAACCCTCAAACACCCAAATCCCAACCTCAAAGAACCGCTGGATCCCCCTCCCTGCCCTCGACGGGAACCGTAAGAAGGCACGCCCTCAAGAACCGCAAGGAGCCTCTCAAGAACCGAACCGCCTCTCATGAACCAGTAGCAAAACTCTGAAAAGGCCAATTAAAATTCTAATCCAGCAAAACAATCATTCATACACAGATTCATACACAGTCCAAGTAAAAAAAAATTAACAGGGAGAGACGAGAATGAGGAAGCGGAGCGAGATCGCGTCCGGTGGCGGTTCCGACTGCTCTTGGGTTTGATGGATCGAGGCAGAAAGAGAGAAAAAAGAAGATGGAGTTTGAACCCTTTCAGAAACGTCACTGCTGCAGAAACGCCATCGCAGCAGGACGCCTTCGCCGCCACAACGTCGCCACCCCGCACTCGACTGTGGGCTTCGTCGCTCCCCAATGGATGAAGCTGGTGACGAGAGGCTCGCCCGGATGAACCATGCCGCCAATAACCAGAGGGAGCTCGACGGATCTGGATGCAGCGAGGAGGAAGCAGCAACTTGGATGCAGCGAGAGAGAAGAAAAGTCGAGAACTTTTTTGGATCTGGATGCAGCGAGAGAGAAGATGCAACGGAGAGAAGAAAGTGGAGACTTTAACCGTGCAGCAGAGGGAAGAAAGTGGAGACCTTTAACCGTGCAACAGAGAGAAGAAAGTCGAGACCTTTAATCTTTTTTGGAGCTTGGATGCAGTAGAGAGAAGAAAATTAGTACGCAGAACTGAAATTGACTATAAGGCACCGGTTGCTGGCCACCCGAGGCAGTAAAGCCTTCTAATTGACTATATGGCACCGGTTGCTGGCCACCCGAGGCAGTAAACCCTTCTAATTGACTATATGACATCGGTTGCTGGTCACCCGAAGCAGTAAAGCCATCTAAAAAAGCTGTCCCTCTGAATTGCAATGTACGAAGCAAGAGTATACGCTTCGGTTCTTGTGTGACCCGAGGCAGTATCACCCTTCCACCACGGGTTACAATTTAACAGACGCGTATAATTTTTTAAGCTTCGGTTCTAACATAACCGAAGCATATACGGCGCTTTCGTAATTGCTTTTTTTACTAGTGATTCTTAACAGTAGTATTTTCTTACAAAATTCTCTTACCTTTAAAAACACTTTTTTTCATAATAACACAACAATAATAATATAATAGTTTCTATTGAAATTATTATGAAAAAAATAATAATTTAATTTCACATATAATTATATTGTTTTAAGAAAACAATTATAAACTCAGATTAAAATATTAAAAAATTAAAATGAAATAAATTAAATTTAGATTTATTAAACATATATGCACTAGTATTTCAATAACAAATCAAGGAATTGAAGGATAAAACAAAATACTAGGGATATCGAGTCCTAAATTAAGGAAATTAAATGTATATGTACTTGATTACGGGATTAATTAAGTAGAGAATGATTATAAATACATGGAATAAAAACATATAAAGCGAAATACTTCTTACAGTTAAGGTCTCTTAAAAGATAAAATACTTACATTTGTAAAATTTTGTATCACTAAAAAATTAGTCATTAGGTATAATAGTTCTTAGTCCGATTGTTAGTTTATATTAAAAAATAATCATTTCAAAAATGTTTT
The DNA here is from genome assembly GCA_027742785.1 of Vigna reflexopilosa. Lineage (NCBI taxonomy): Eukaryota > Viridiplantae > Streptophyta > Magnoliopsida > Fabales > Fabaceae > Vigna > Vigna reflexopilosa. The sequence goes on from CM050923.1 coordinate 24,834,070, forward strand.
AAGGACGGAAAAGATTTTTCCGAAAAGGTTATTATTTTCCAAATTTGGGTAAGTTTGTTTTCAAAATTGAGGTTTTGTATTTTTTATTTTTTTATCTAAGTTAATTTATCTTTATATATTATTATTATTATCATACTTTATATTTTTTAAATTACAGTAAATGATAGAAAAAATACAATAATTGATCAGACATTATAATTTTTTTTCTAACTGGTTTTAACGTTTTAGAAAATTGAGTCATCAATCACATCAAATGGAAACTAAAAGAATTGCACGAAATTGTTAGTCTTTCATAGACTTCTTTGTATAAAAGCAAATTAAGCTACGTTTCTCATGCTTTGGCAGTGTAGACTTTCTCAATCCTCTTTTTCCCACCTGTGTTCTCACCTTCAAGCCTTTTCACATGTGAATAACATGAGACATTGAATTAAATAATGAAACTGTTCATGTACTCATGATTCCTCTTTTTGGTCAAAATACACTCTTTTTCTGCTAAATGGGACCGGGGAAAACTCCTACTAACTCCGTCCGGAAACACTCCTCTTCGTTCGATCGGTTCTTCCTCCTTCGCTCTCCTCGCACTTGTTCACAACGCCAATGGGTTGACCTGCAGCAAACACTCCGACGCTCAAGTCAGAATGGGCTCTCGCAAGTCTATAATTATCAAATGAACAAAGAGTTTACCTTCCCCTTTGACTTCTATTTATACGATTTTAGGGAATATTACCCATTAATTTACCCATTAATTTACCTCTTAATGGCTTTCAATGCACATTTTAAATACTCGACAATGACCGTTACCTCATTAACTACACATTCATGAGCATTCAATGGCTGTCTCCAGTCCATCATTTTACACACCTGCCCGAGCGGCCATGTTGTGCTAAAGAGTTCCGATCGGCATATCAGGCTGGGACACCGATCGGACATGTCAGGCTGGAACATATTGTCCGAACCTTCCCGGTCGGTTGCCCGCCCTCGGTAGTAACACACTATTTCAATTCTCTTCCAAATATTCAACATTGCAACCATTATGATCACAAGTCTCTTCTTCATCTCATGCTTTCATATATGCCAACACTTATCATGTGTTGAATGTTCAACTTCAACTTTATGAAGACTTTTCCTGCATGCTTCGAAATTAGAAGCCAAGTCAAGTAAAATGTTTAAATTAATTATAAATTGGAACTTAAACAAATTAAACAATTTATAATTAATATACTAAATTAAACAATTTATAATTAATATAAAGAACTTAAATTTAGTATATAAATTAACAAATTCAATTTATGATGTAAATTATTTCAATTGACTATAAAGAAAATAATTGATCCAATTTGTGATGAATATGGTTAGTTATATTATCTTTATCTTATATTTACCTTTTATCTTTAGTTAGTTTGTTATTATTTTTTATTTATATTTTAGGCTTAATCCATATTTCTTCTATTATACAGAGCGAACTCTATGTATATTGAACACAAGAGAGATTAATCTCATATATAGTTTTTCACTATAATTAACATGATATCTAAAGACTAAGGTTCTATTGAGTAAAAAAAATTATTGTTGCCTCTGCCACTACACCCATCGCCGACAGCGACGACGCCATTTACTGTTGTCATTGGCGCCATCGTCTATCGTTGTCACTACCAAAGTTCTAGTTTCGACCGACAATCACATGGTTTTGATCGTCTCGGTCAAGCGACTACCATGCCATTAACGACGCCTTTATCGGAGCTCTTACGCGCTCTCAATGCCTTTTGAAGTTATGGATTTGCTCTCTTTTTCCATCGCGCATGGTAGCATGTCTAGTAGTAATTTAGAGCATCGAGGTTGCTCGTTTTCCTCATTCAGGTTCATCGTGTGTTGTTGCATGTTTCGTCTCCTCTCAAGTAGCTATGTAGAGCATCGAGGTTGCTCTTTTTCCTTTTTCAGGTGCCTTGATTGGATAATCTTGGATTTTTATAGTTTCTCTCTCCTGTTCATCCATGGCTTCTTCTGCGGTTGTCTCTTTTTGACCTCTCTTTTGTCACAATTGTGTTTAACCCATTCATATATGCTTTCTTTTTCCATTGAAAATATGGTTTTTGTTAGTTTATTTATAGTAGTGGTGACTCTCCAACAATTACCTCTTTATCCACTAGTGGCATTCCTCAACAGCGATTTGTAAGAAGAGATTTACATGGAACAACCTCTCAGATTTGTTGCTCAAGGGGAGTCTTTTGGATTGGTATTGCATCTTCTATGTCGTCTTGAAATCATTAGCACTTTGGTGTCACTCGAGTGCAAAAAGATATATTTTCACTAAGACTTGATGAATTATATTAGTAACAAGTTTGGTACATATGTATGTACTAGCTTGAGGAGAAGTGTTAAATATAGTATCTTTATCTTATATTTATCTTTTACTTTAGTTAGTTTGTTATTATTTTTTATTTGTATTTTGGGCTTAACTCATATTTCTTCTATTATAAACAGATGACTCTATATGTATATTGAGCATAAGGGAAATTAATCTCATATATAGTTTTTCACTATATTTAACAAATATAAAGAAAACAAGAGTGTAAATTATTTAAATTATGTATAAATTATTTAACAGAGTATAAAGAAAACAATTAATTTAATTTATGAAGAATATAAAGGAAACATGAGTATTTAATTCAGTATAAAGAAAAAATTAATCCAATTTATGATGAGTATAAAGGAAACATGACAATTGTTTTTTATGCACAAATTCCTTTTTGTTGAACATGTTGAAAAAAATAATCAATCAAAGTAATGAATTAAAGGTTCACATTTACTTACTTTTTGTTGATCAAACACAAATGTACATCTTGAACAAAATCCACCACCTCCAAGATCATCAATTAACCATTCTAAAAATCAAGTCCTTGTTTCCTTATTCTCTACTTCAACAACAACATATGCCAACGGACATATTTGGTCATTATCATCTCTTCCAATAACAGTTAAAAGCTCACCTCCATATTTGCCTTTTAAGAAACATCCATCCAAATGTATAATAGGCCTACATGATACAAAGTTGTCCTTACATGCTTTGAAACACACATACAGTCTCTTGAATATAGCCTTATCCTCATTAGGTTCTACATTAAGTTTGACTGTTGAGCTAGGGTTTGACCTTAGTAGCTCATGTGCATAATTATATAGTCTTTCATATTGTTGTTTGAAACAACCATCAATGTTGGCGAATGCCATTGCTTTTTTCCTACTTATTATAGACCTAAACACACTAATGTTCCAGTTTTTACAAAATTTATTGTGAAGGTTTTCGAGATTAATATTTGAATTTCCTTTCATGCTCTTCTTTAACCTTCTACTTAACAATTTCGAGGTAACTAAACCAATATTAAATTCTCTACTACATGTATGGTTGTCTATAATATTCCTTAACTGCCATGTAGTTTGGGTAGCCCTATATCCACAATAAGTGTACCATGGCCATTTTCCTTTTGAGCCACAACATTTCACAAATGTTCTTCTCTTGTCATTCTTACAAGTCTTCAAATTCCTACCATTATATACTCCATAAGTTCTAATTGCATCAATGAAGTCTTTTTTTTAGGGAAGTATGTCCCCACTTGCCATTTATATTCTTTCATACTTATGGGCTATGAGAAAATCCAATAATCTCCATATCGGGTTATTTCATCATCTAACAAATCACTTAAATAAATACTGGTACAGGTATCAGATTCCCACTCATTATCAGATAATTCCCTAGCCTGTACATGCTTCCATAGAGTAATAGATCCACTTGATGAACCTACTTCAGCAAACACACTACCTTGGCATTGTTGTTCTTGGGGTTGTTCATCTCCATGCACAGTAACATCCACAACATCATCTTCATTGAAAAAATCCTCTTCGGACCCAATCCAAACTAACATCAAACTCATCTTGACCATCCCCTTCACCAACAACAACATCATCCCCACCATCCCCTTCACCACTGTCGCAATCGGGATCGCAACGGGGAGAGACGACGAAACTCTTCAAAATAAAATAATTAAAGGTTTTTGAAAATCAGAGTTTGGAGTCGCCACCATAGTTTATTCTGGAAAACTATGGAAAAACCATAAAATAAAGGCATGGTCTATGAAAATCAGATACTCTGAGTTCGGGAGTTGGTTACGTGTAGAGAAGGTATTAGCACACAACGTCTGCCTGAAGGTAGTACCTTTAATTAAATGTGCAAAAATAAGGTGATTTTAAAAATGATTATTTTCCCCAAAAATAACAATGTAAGATGAAACAAATAAAAGAAAAATATTTTTTTTTATTTTTAGGAAGCCCAACAAGGATTGACCTTGCTCCTACGTAGTCTCATGTGAGAAATCAGGGATACATAATTCTTTTAAAATATGTTTAAAAATGATTTAGAAATTGTTTGAGAATGATTATGGAAACTTTTGGACTTTTGGGAGGTGAACCTGACAAGTATTGACCTTGCTCTTACGTATCTCCACTTTTGACAAAAAATCAAGGATCACGTAGTTTTGACTCAAGTTGCTTGAATGTGAATTTTATATTTTTAGCTTTTTGAATGTTTTATATTTTTTTTGGGTATTTTGATATAATATTTAGATTTTGTGTAATGAGCATTAGGCTTATGCGTATGACCACACGAGTACGCACATGACTTTTTTTGTTTATTTTTTATTGTTTTACATAATGAGTACTAGGTTGATGTATACAATCGCACAAGTACTCATACGCTTTTTTGTTTAATTTATTGTTTTGCGTAGTGAGCACTAGGTTGATGCGTACGATTGCACAAGAACTCATACGACTTTTTTTTGTTTATTTTTATTGTTTTGCGTAACGAGCACTAGGCTGATGCGTACCATCGCACGAGTACTCATACGACTTTGTTTTTTATATATATATTTTGGGTAATGAATACTAGGCTGATGCGTACGATCGCACGAGTACTCATACCATTATTTATATTATTATATATTTTTAAAGTTTTATATATTTTTGTCATTTTTGTATTTGCTTTTTATTAAGAAAGAGACCTCAGTTGAAATATCTATGACATAAAAATGTGAAAAAGCATAAAATACACTACAAAAATATGCAATTTTACTACGGGTTATTTTTAACGTTACCAGAGGGTTTTAACCCTCGAAAAATACAATTCCCGAGGTTGGAAAAACCCTTGAGAAAAGTTGCGTCGATAATGCCAAAATTAGTAAGAGCTTTTCAGAAACCGATAGGATTAGCAGGAGTTTTGTAAAAACCACCGAGATTGACAGAGGTTTTGCAAAAACCGCCAAGATTGACAAGAGTTTTGCAAAAACCATCAAGATTGACAGGGGTTTTTCAAAAACCACGAGATTCGTAGAAGTTTTCAAAAATCGCCGAGATTTGCAAGGATTTCCACAAAACCGCCCGAACTATCCTATGTTCACCATTCTTGTTCATCTTTATCATCTTTGTTCACAACATCATCTCTATTCCCAAAAATATTATTGATATACGATTTCTTGGAAATAATATTTTATATTGATTTTCATAAAACAAGACTAAATAGTTTATAATAATATAAAAAGTAAACACATGTTTTTAATAATAATTTGTGAACGCAAAACATATTATAATCTTTATTTTTTTAATAAATAAAAAATGAAAAGGGGAACAAATAATTTTTGCAACCTGAGTTGACTTGTTAGCGTCACTGTTGTTTTTGAAGGAAAGAAAGGTATCAATACATGTACTATAAGCCATTGCGAATAATATAACATAATGAACTAAACTAAATTATGAATAGCATAAGCAAAAGTAGAAGATCAAGGAATCAAATTAATGATCGAGGTATCTTCTGATACAAACTACGAAGTATGTGAGATTATATATAACAAGGCCTATTCAAAGTAAAACTCTATTCATATTTTGTTCCAATGATCCCTCCCATCACACATTCTTTGATATCAACAACACCTGCAAAGATGACATCATACATTCTTTGTATTGGAAAGAATCACGATGAAATAATCACGATAAGAGTTTGCATTACAAGTTTATATATGGAAATTCTTATAAGAAATTAAAGAGTTTGCTAGAAATTGCTATAATTTTTTCTATATTGAAATTTTAGTGGCTTAATCAGTACCTGGTTATTATCATTAATTTACTACAGAAAAAGCGAAACATAGAAACAAGCATACACTTAACAAAACTTATAAACTCGGCAGCACTAATTTGAATGCAACAAATTGAAGCTTCATATGATAAACGCTAAAACGAGCACTGCAAGCACGTATTCATCACTTGAAAGCATACTTTATGATTCCAGGAAAATGGATATTCATGAAATAGTCTTCCCAATCAATCATTTTGGGGTCAAAGTAAAACAATTCAGTCTCTACTCCACCTTCTCTTCCCATTGACAACAACTTTTCTCTCTTCAAATCATCAAATCTGTGTACAAAACATGCATTCTCGTTAGTTAATCAATATCACTATGTCAAAACAAGCTTTTTTTTGGCCTCTAATAATTAACTTACATCCCATTGAAGAACAAGTAAGGCTTGTAAAGCTCAACCAATCTCATGATTGTGTGGATCTTCCTATTGAAGTCCACACAAATTTCAGAAAACTTTCATACAAACATATAATGAAAGAAACCGCAAATTAAAAGTTCAAACTCAGTGCATCCCAGTAGCACATGCGTGCTAATTATGAACTCAATTTATTGAACCAGAACATAAAACTCGTTGCAACAGTACCATTCCAGTACATTAATTATGACAACAAAAAATACATAATCAATACTTGATTATAACTACAGCCATAAACAACACAAAATTGAGCAGGAAATAGAACTCTATCTCACAACAACCATCTTCAAAAGTAAAAAATAGCATAAAACTAGAAATACATACGACAAAGGGGAGGGAGTCCTCAGACGAAGAAGGAAGATCAAGGCGCGAGCTAATTTATTTCAGGCCCAAAGTTTAATCCTTAACATACACAACATTAATCTGACAGCACTAAACATACTTATTTACTTTCACATTGCATATAAAATGAAAACAGAGTCACTAGTCAACCAAACCGAGTGCACACCACACAATTATCAATAGCAATTTCAAATCAAAAAGAATGTCTATAAACTCAAAGCACAAACCTTCCAGTACACAATCAAATAAAATTAATATTCTGAAAACTGACATATGTATAATCTTTCAAACAATACTAAAATTCAGAAAGCAAGAACAAAAAAGAATTACAGAGATCAATAATAAGAACAATGTTTACTCCCAAAATGATGGAAGCAGCCTCCACATTCAAGACTGGAGCGGCTCCTTGGACAGAATGACGCAGCGGACTGGTTGGATGAATGGCAAATGGAGGTGCACACCAGGTGTTCGATGGAAGGTTTGGTGCGGATTTGGCGGTGTGTTTGCAGTGTTTCTAGCTCAGACAGCCTTCCAAGAGGGAAGGAAGCTAGAGATAAGTGTGCTAAGAAGGCACAAGTCAATGAACTTGAAGAAGAAGTGGCTGGAACCAATTCAACAACATTTCTTTAAACAATTCAAGTTGAGTTTACAATTGATGAGCTCTCTTTTTATAGGCAAAGATGAGCTTTGGAAGTGTGCTATGAAAGCTATATCAGCATACAAATGAAAAAACGTACAGAATCCAAGTGCAGCAGCTGTTTCCAGTCCATGTGCTCCATATGTTCCTCATGGAAAAGGTGCTGAATTAATGAACCACACGTTTGCTTGTTTCCCACGTTTTGCACATGTAAAATGTGTTTTTAACTTGGCTAAATGATGATGGCAGCAGAAGCATAGGTTTCCAAGTCTTTATTATTTTCCTACAAAACAATGTAGATGTATTTAGTAAGACTTAGAAAGAAAAGAACTTTTGTTATTCAACTTCCCTTTCTTAGTTTCAAGTTGATACTTCTTAGCATGGGAAGTTCCTAAAGGGGTTGCCATCCTTCTCTCCCTCTTTAAAAACGATTTGTCCTCAAATCGGAAAGAAAGAAAGAAGCACAACTTTGGTTTTTATTTTCGACCTGGGTCAAAAATATATCTACAAAAAATAGCAACAATTAGTATGAAGATAAGAAGATAAAATGAAGGCCTTTTCACAAAAATTTTATTAGAAGAAGTCTTGGCCTTTAATAATTTTTTGTATGCACTTTGTTTTGAACATTCCCCATGAGAAAATGAAGAAACAAAGTGATGTTTTTGAGAAGAAGAGTCAAGGTATTTATCTTTTAAAGAAGTTAACAACATGCATACCTTTGTCTCCTTCTTATTTTCTTGAGAAGATTGCTTGTCCAACATATTTTCATGTTGTTTTTCTTTTTCAATTTTTTCTTTGATTTTTTTCTCATCCTCTTTCACTTGTTCAGGTGTGAGAGGAATCAATGTGATTTTATTTCCTTTATGGAGAAAAGTTATTTTGTTGGTATAGCCATCATGAGTGGAATTATGATCAAATTGCCATGGCCTACCAAGTAAGACATGTCCAACATCCATTGGAACAACATCACATAAAACATTTTCTTTATAGTTGCCAATGGATATTGGTATGGTTACCTGTGTGTTCACAACTATTTCTTCATCCTCTGTTATCCACTGAAGCTTATAAGGCTTGGGATGAGAAATAATAGGTAAGGCCAATTTGTTCACCACTCTAGAACTACAACAATTGCAAGAGGAACCATTATCCACAATTAATGAACAAGTGTTTTCAAAGATTTTACATCTTGTTTGAAATAGGTTTTCCCTTTATGATTGTTCTAGTTCATTGGTTTGACTTCGAAGAAGTCGTCTTACCAATAATAACTCACCTTCACAAGGTAAGGCTTCTTCCTCAGATATAGAAGTATCTGAGTTACTAGAAGAATCTTCATTTTGACTTTGATGGTCTAAGAGATAAGTGGACCGTTTGTGAGGACACTCAAAAGAATAATGTCCTCTCTCTCCACACTTAAAGCATTTGGTCTCTTTACCCCTTGTTTCTTTTGAATATTCTTTGTGAAAGGTATTTCTTTCTCGGTCTCTCTCTTTTTCTTTACCTCTCACTTTTTCTTTTTCTTTTTCTTTTTCTTGAGGTTTGTCATACCTCTTTGGACTACCCTCCCTCTTAGGATTTGTCCTATACCCGGAGGTGGTAGGATAGTTCCTTTTAGTGGAAGCTTTTCTTCTAATTTGTTCTTCCACCCTCATACATAGCTGCACAAAATCATTGAGATCTAAATAAGGTAAAAGTTCTACCTTATCTCTGATCTCATAGTTAAGACCGCTTTGGAACCTAGCTATGGTGAATCTCTCTTCCTCTTTGATTCCAACTCTTAACATGAGTAATTCTAACTTTTGTCTATATTCTTCAACACTCATGTTTCTTTGTTGAAGTCTATGGAGCTTGTCCCTGACCTCTCTGGCATAATAGGCTGGAATATGCCTCCGATGCAAGGCTGCCTTTAACTCATTCCAGTATTGGATGGTATAGTCGCCATGCATCTTTTGATCTCTAATGATGGAGGTCCTCCAATAGAGGGCTGCTCCTTGAAAAGTCAAGGTGGCTAAGGTTACTCTCCTCCTATCATCTATGTGGTAACATTCAAAAATTTGTTCAACCTTCATCTCCCACTCAAAATATTCTTCCACATTGTCTTTGCCATAAGGGGGAAGGTCAAGTTTGGGTTCCACATGATGGTTCCTATGATGGTTGTGTCTCCTAGGAGGGTGTTGATAGTGATCAAAAGGATGAAAACTATTGTGATCACTATGTTGGGAATGATCACCATTATCATGGTGTTGCCTATGAGAGTGTTCCTCATTATTTTGCCCTCTCTGATTGCGAGTGAGGTTTGCAACCATCTGTCTGAGTTCATTTAACTCAGCTTTAGTTCTATTAAAATTGTCCTCATCATGATGAAAGGTGCCTTGAATACTAGAGTTACTCATACTTGTGAAGTAGAGAAAAGAATTTCAAAAGAGTTTTGAAAGGCTTCACAAGCGTTGATTTAAAATACTTTCAAAATTTGTTTTTGTATTTTTGGTGAAATGACTTCTAGATAGATTCTAAAGGTAAAGAAACCGAATAGCTCCCAAGAAGGAGAGGTGAGTCTCAATGGACAAGCTTAAGAACCTTGTCCTTCCTTAGCCAGAGGTTCTCCTGTTTCTTACCCAAGTTTCAATGGAGAAGTCTTTCCAAAACAGTTAGAATGCAACAATGAGATGCGCCTAGAAACCAAAAGAAGGTTTATCTATATGAGCGCGCACCTAGATATCACGGAGACTTAAAACAAAATATCAACAAGCAAAAATTAAAGAAAGATGATAAGGAAATGAAAGAGTGAGACACGGACCTAAGTGAAAGTGCAATTGACACTTGGAGCCACTTGACACACTTTCACACTAAAAAGTGGAACTAAGCTATTACAATGTTTGATGGTGCACTTGGAATTGCTTGAAAAGCATTTTCCCAAGTCACTTTAAGTGGCAAAATGAACATAAATTGTAAAAAGTTACAAAGGTTCCGTGATATAAAGCAAAGTACAATTAAAAAAACAATGTTTGGAAATGAAGCAACAAATATGACTGCTATTTCAGATTGGTTGAAATCCAAACTTGATGTGATTTGCTGCTGGAAAAGGGTGCTGGAACAACAATGTTATAGTGCTCTTGGAGTTCAAGCTTGAAGCCCTTTTAACACCTCATCCACTTCCTAAGATGCTACCCCCTTGGAGCAAGGAATCTGAGGTAGAAACACTGCACCAAAACGTCACAGCACCAAAGCAAACACCAAACCAGTCAACAAACAAAACAGTGTTGCACCAATTTTAATTTTCGCATACCAGTTTTTTGGCACAAAATAGAAGCCAAACAAGTTGAATTCAAGTGAATTTAAGCTTGGAATCACAAAAGGAACCTAGGAGAGGCATTAGAATAGATTACACAAGCAAGAAAAAGTAAAAACAAAGATCAAAATCAAGTGCAGTGAAACTGTTTGATAATTTTGGAAATTGTTTGATGAAAGTCCCCAATGAATCTCAGATTTTGTGATTTTCGAGTTTTGGGGTCAAAATTGGATTGCTTGGTTTTCTCTTGCTTTTTATGGATGTAATACACTCTTTTAATCATATCATTGCATTTGGAAACTTGAAACCAGCTTTTGCAAATCCAGAAATGAAAATTTAAAGGGTGGACAAAATCAAACAACACTTATTTGCATACTGCACCAGAAAAATGATGTGAAAATGGTGCTTTCAAAGTGAAAATTGTATGGCAGTGTTTGGAAAGGTTAATTGATGGTGCAAGCAAGTTTATATCATCAAATGGAAGGTGTTCAGCTGTCAAACAATAAGGAAAAAGGACCACAATTGAAATTCACTGGTCCAGTTAAAAAAATTTAGCAAATCAATGGTTGGAAACTGATTTTATAGTGCTGGTGTAAAAATTGACCAAATGAACAGTAACTACAAGTTTCAAATGGTAAAATTCACATGCACAAATGTTTAAATTGCACTGAAACAATCAGATTCATTCATTCACAACAACTGTATCCAATTATGCAGCACTTTTAATCAAAACTGGACCAGAAAATGTGTTTGGAAAATGGAAACAACAGTGGCCAAAATGAATGGTACTGTGTTTACAGCTCAACTGAGACTTCCAATAAGTTTAGATGATGAAATGGAATGTGTGCATTCACTTAGGCAGCAAAGACAGTAATCACATCAGAAATTCACTGGTTCACTTTGATGACAAATTTATGAACACCGAAAAACGGCGCCACAAACTTGTTTAACAATCGGCAAGTGTGACCGAATCGTTTCAAGTAATAAAACTCGGTAAGACCAAGTATCGTTCTCCCCAAAGGACTCACGACCTAGTTTAGTTATGTGATTTATTGATTATTTAAGACTTAAGAACAAATTAATTGTAGTTTTATATGCAAAAGACAGTAAATAAACATGTATGCATGAATTTGATCAATGGAAAGACAGAATACAAACACTTTAATGAATTATATGGATGAGTATGTTGTTGGGAGTTATCAATTTCATCTTATCCACTCTCATATACTTTAGGAATTCAACATTCTTTTCATCAATTGTTAATGCCACTCTCTAAATCACCTTGCAAGAAGGCCTATCCTTAATTACGAGTTCATACAATTCCTAGTAATTAGTTCTGAAGTGCAGGAGCTTAAAGGCAACCAATATGCTATTGGGAGAATTTCCCCGGATCTAGATTTCCCCGTACGTTCCCATACCGACAAAATCAATAATCATGACAATGAATGAGTTAAACAAAGCAAGCAATAAGCAAAGAGGAAAAACCCTAACTAATGATGAAAGAAAGCATAAGTCTTAAAAGTAAGATGTTAAAACAAATTCCATATATGAGAGTTTCACAAGACTACATTGATTCCTCAACAACAATACAAGGTTTAGTTCACCATATTCATGGTGAAACTAGATGAATAATAATGGAAGAATGAAAGATAAAACCCTAGAAAGGTGAAGAGGTAGCCTAAGCATCCAAGATCTTCCTTCAAAGGGGTGGAAAAGAGAGTATTTGCTTCATCTCTGCCAAAGATACAAACCCTAGGACATCCTAAAGCTTATATACTATTCTAAAAATACAGAAAAATTAGGCCCAAGCCCATAAAAGTGCCGCTCAGCGGTAAACTGCCGCTCAGCGGTAAGTGCGTGAGTTGTTTTTCTCCCCTCAGCGGTCATTTTACCCCTCAGCGGATCCAACGTGGGTTTCTGAGTGCCTACCGCTGAGCGGTACTTGCGGCTTCTCCTTTTGCACTTTTTGATGTCTTTTCTGATTCCATCTATATCCTTCTTCACTTCTTTCACCAAATTCACCTTAAAACCTGCATAAAAACACTGAAATCAAGCATAAACCTGTCCAGCTCTCTTATTTCTAAAAATATAACCAAAAGCATGATTTCAAGCTAGTTTCTAAGTGTTAAAGGTTGCTTTTAGTATCAATTTTAAGCATGAAAATAACAGTTTTTCAACTGTTATCACACTTCTCAAAATTTAACAAAAAGTGAGTATTTCAAATGTGAAGTTGCACCAAAGCTGGGAATTGACCAACTGAACAGTGCACATAAGTTTGAAATGGCCAATTATACTTGCACAAATGATCCAACAGTACAGAAGCACATTAATTCTCAAAATCACCTTGTAAGTTGGGAAATATGCAGTAAAAATGGCCAAACAGCACGAGGAATTAAAAATATAACAAAATCAATGTTGGATGGGTCAACAAACATGTAAGAAGGTCCTAGCAACTAGATTCTAGCTGGAAATTGTTAGCTAGGAGATGTTAAATGGCCTAAGACACAACAAATAAGTCAAGCACGATGCAGAAGCTTGGATAAAACAGTAACAGTGATTTGAAACCAGATTTCAAGCAACTCAACTACTCATTTTTCAATTTTGTGATTATTAGGAGTTGCTATCACTTCAAACACATGTAAAAACAGTAAACAAACTTGTACAAAGCTTGAAACTAAAGAAATCTGGACTACATCAGCTGATATCAAATTAATCCAGAAATGATGTTTTACGCAGATTTTTCTACTGGAATCAATATTTGCAATGCTGATTGGCTCAAATGATCAAAGCTGGACATGTTGCCATTGCTTTATATGATCAACATAGAGCTAGCAACTGCTCAGGACACAGTTAAAACGAAAATGAAAGCTAGAACAAAATCAAATACTTGATGACAGAGTTGAAAAACTGCACAACAGGACATGACCATGACATTACTGGAAAATGAAAAATAAAGGTTGAATTGAACTCGCACAATGGAAATGCACCAATTAAAATGATGAAAAAACACTTAAGGAAAATTGGAAACACAAGAACAGAGATTACAAACGTGAATTGAAGCACAACAGAAAAAAAAAATTATGGAAATAAGTGATCACTGCATTGCACAACACGGTCAAACATAAAAAAATGGAGATGAGAGTGGCTTAGCTCTTGGAGCGTGAATGGAACGGCTGGCTCTTGATGCCAAATGATGGAAGCAGCCTCCACATTCAAGACTGGAGCGGCTCCTTGGACAAAATGATGCAACGGAGTGGTTGGATGAATGGCAAATTGAGGTGCACACCAGGTGTTCGATGGAAGGTTTGGTGCGGATTTGCAGGTGTGTTTGCAGTGTTTCTAACTGAGACAGCCTTCCAAGAGGGAAGGAAGCTAGAGATAAGTGTGCTAAGAAGGCACAAGTCAATGAACTTGAAGAAGAAGCAGCTGGAACCAATTCAACAACATTTCTTTATACAATTCAAGTTGAGTTTACAATTGAGGAGCTCTCTTTTTATAGGCAAAGATGAGCTTTGGAAGTGTGCTATGAAAGCTATATCAGCATACAAATGAAAAAACATGCAGAATCCAAGTGCAGCAGCTGTTTCCAGTCCATGTGCTCCATATGTTCCTCATGGAAAAGGTGCTGAATTAATGAACCACACGTTTGCTTGTTTCCCACGTTTTGCATATGTAAAATGTGTTTTAAACTTGGCTAAATGATGATGGCAGCAGAAGCATAGGTTTCCAAGTCTTTATTATTTTCCTACAAAACAATGTAGATGTATTTAGTAAAGTAAACATTTTAAGACTTAGAAAGAAAAGAACTTTTGTTATTCAACTTCCCTTTCTTAGTTTCAAGTTGATACTTCTTAGCATGGGAAGTCCCTAAAGGGGTTGCCATCACAAAAGCTCCGAAGTGGAGCCACGCTGAACCAGAACGATGGAGCCACCGCGCCGATTGTGTGTCCCTTGCAACATTTCACGATGCCTTTCCCTTCAGGTAATGGTTGGTCCGAATCGAAATCGCAATCACCTGTGAAACACCACAACCCAGTTTTCAGCAGTGCCTTCAGCATTGATCTCCTTCAACATCATCGCGCCTCATCTTTGCGGCAACCACGAAAAAATCATGGTCATTCTCCACCTTTCGAGCAAGTCGTGAGCCTTAATCGCGAATAATCCCAAATTAGAAACAGAAAGCCCCAAATCTAAGTTGGAATCAAACCTTCATCGCAAGCTTCATTTTCACCATCGCACACCATTGTGAAACAGAGATCCTCCATCATCATTCCTACATCGTCGTCGCGATCTTTCTCTCACAAAACGCGAAGCTCTCAAAGACCTGCAATATTTGAGGTCAAATAGAAAACAAGCGCGGTGCGAAAATCAGGAGGGAAATGAAACAAAAATTTCTTTAATAAATTTTTTTTTAATTTGTCTTCTGCTTTCTTCAAAACTGTCGGAACAATCAGTACTGTTATAGAGTCGCACAGCGGAATAAAATACTCGGAAAGCGTGTTACGGGTCACAAATCAAGTTTTGATGGTCCGTTTTAGAAAAACAACTTTCTTAGAGAAAAATTATCAAACAGTTGATGTGCATAAAACAGTAAAGAGAGTAGAGAGTAGAAAAATTGATACACTGGATTTTTATCCTGGTTTGATTCAAAAGAATCTACGTCCAGTTGTTAATCACTATAAAAAGTGATTAACGCTTTCACTAAAATCAGTTTCACAAATTACAATACGAGTGAATAAAAAAAACAGAGAGATAAAACCTTCCTTCGACGAACGAACCGGAAGATGACCACCTTGCCAACTCGAAGAGAACCGCTCCGACTATCGACACACGAAACGTGAGCTTCTCCTATTCACGAGACTAGGCAAAGCACTTGAACTAGCTTTTTAGAACTTCCTCAGACACACTGTATTCTCAAAAAGCTCAGAGTTATCTTCTTAGAGTTTTGGAAGAACCTTATATAGCCAACTATTCAGAATTCGCAGAGATAAATTATAACTGCCACAGATAATCGATTATTGTTAGTGATAATCGATTATTTGAGTCCGTTACAAGGTTTTTCAAAAGTGATAATCGATTATCCTGAGGAATAATCGATTATTCCAGAGACTTTGGCAGTTCTCATCAAAACCAGTGATAATCGATTATTTGGAATAATAATCGATTATTCCAGACCAACAAGGTTTTCAGAAAAGCTCAGGATAATCGATTATAGCTTCTAATAATCGATTAAATGCGTAACAGTTCTGGAAATACAAGTTTTTCTTAGTATTACATGTTTAAAGCCTTTCCTAATACATTTATAATCTACAAAGTGCTTTCAAAACAATTAGAACAGTTTATCTTCTAGCAGCAGCATCAAAATCATTTATCTTCAAATTTACCAATGCTCCTCATTGGTAACAAAAACCGTCGAAACTTTATAGGGGTTTTCAATAATCGAAATAAATTCCTATTATAATGTTATTTTTTTAGTGATAAAATTGTGGTAGAAAACCAGATAAATTTATAAACTAAAACAAATGATCAAAATGCATATAAAAATATAATGAGAAGAATATGTGTACCTTTTAAATGATGGAGCAAAAATCTTACTTGTAATAAGTTGTGAGAAGAGGTAACTGGAAGATGAAGAACATGACCTTGTAGTAGAAATGTGGTATGGGATTTAATATGTATAGAGGGATTAGGAAATAGTAAAGGGTAAGATGAAGTAGAGTTTTGGGATGGAATGAAGAGATTTTTGAGAGAGAAGAGATGAATATTATGTAATTGTGTGTGTTTTTGGAGTGAAGAGAATGTGAGTATTTATAGAGTTAAGGATGGAGAAAGATAATTTTCTTAAAAATGAGTGGAAAAATAGGAAAAGTTAAGGTGGAAAATAAGTATGAGAAATAATATAAAAAGTTGGTGGAGAAATTAAGTGAAATAAAATATAGTAAATTAATGTGGAAATTAAGTGAAAGAAATAATATAAAAAATGGGTAGAGAAAGTAGGTGAAATAAAATATAGTGAATAGTAAAAGTTAATGTGGAAAATAAGTGAAAGAAATAATATAAAAAGTGGGTGGAGAAAGTAGGTGACATAAAATATAGTAAATAGTAAAAATTAATGCGAAAAATAAGTAAAAGAAATAATATAAAAAGTGGATAGAGAAATTAGGTGAAATAAAATATAATAAAGAAAGATAAGTGGAAAATTTCCAAAAGTTAGAAGAAACTTAAATAAAAATAAATATATAAAAAATGTAATAGTAAATGAAATATGTATGTGATGGAAGATGATGTGGAGAGTGGGTGTGATAAGAAAAATAAATTGTGAGGACGTAAAAAAGTGTAGGATTATTTTGGGCCATTGGGCTTAAGGTTAAAATTTTAATTTGGGGCTACAAATAGTAAAATGAACCGTATTATTTTTCTTTATTTCTTTTTTGTTTATTTATTTTTTGTGATAAATTTTATTTATGAGGACAAAATTGGGTGTTGATAACCACCAACAACATCATCCTTACCATCCCCTTCACCATGCCTATATAAAAGTAAGTAATTAATTTATTAATTTGATTTATGTTACTGGTTTGATTTTGAACCCAGTAAGTTATACATATTATACTATTTGCCAAAGAAATTAATTTTAATGTTTGAATACTAAATTAGAAATTAATGTGATTAAATAATTGATTAATTAAAGATAAAATGTTATTGCATTTGTTAGCTCTAAAAATATAAATAATGTGAAGATGCAATATTAGAAAATATTTTAGTTATGACAAAAGCTTTGGACTTAGTCAAAGTTGTTTCGATTTTGATTATGGTGAAGAAAGTCCGTATAGTTGGTTGCCTACTTAGACCTACATAATTATCATACTATAATATTACAAATCATTTTCTTATATATAAGTAGTAAATGTTCAAATTTTACTTTATTACCTTTACTAAAAAAACTTGTATAATATTTTGTTTCCAGATTGGCAGTTTGATGTATCCGCCTCGACATCTTTGTTGCCTCCTATTGGTGGTGGTGATATTTACACGGTGAGAGTAGACTCATTAAAAGAACTTTTCAGAACTTATACCATTGAATCGACTCACTGAGGTTTTGGAGAAGTTTATATCTTCATCTATATCATCTATTGGTTTTTCTAAATTCTGTCTATTGTCAAATGATTATATCCTCAATATCTCGTGATTCATGGTCACATGCGCATCATTTGGTTCATTTATTTGTAGGAAGTCACCTATTGAGTAAGAGAATGAGTGTCATTGCAAATTAATATTTCTTTTGTTAAATAACAAAAAGTTGTTGTTTGTGACTGACATGTATTCAGTATTTTGGTTCTTTTTCCAATCCTTTTTTTCTTAACTTAACGTTTATTTTTGGTTAATTTGATTTTTAGGACTTCATTTAGTATGACTTTAATGCCTAAGGATGGTGCCACCATTTTATTTGTGCTAAACATATATACCTACCATGATATTTGCATTGCCATAATTGAGATACTTTTAAGTATAAACTTTTGAAATTAACTTTTGTTTTTTGGTTCAACAAATTGTGCAGCACTAGAGTTCATTGGTAATTCAACTGAGATTTCCATTTTATTCTTAGCCTTGGTCAGAACTTCCCCATTTTGTTTTCTTAGTATCTAGTTTTTCACTTGAAAATTTGACTTCTTTTGAGCCCTGCTACTTCTTATCTCTGCTGGCAGTCTTTTGAGCCCTCCTTCTTTCATGACAAGCAAACAAACTTAGAACATGAGCATGACAAGATATTCATAGTACATGGAGTCTCTAGAAGCAAGTCATACTTTTGTAGTCTTAGCTGAACTAATAAATCTACTAGTGGTATGGTATTTATCATTGTAAATGGTTTTGACATAGTGCCAACTTAGATTTAGATTGATAAGTTCGTTTATTATGAGTATATATTAAAATTGTGGTTGTTGAATAGGTAACACGTTATAATAGATTTATTAATGTAATTGTTTAAGAGTTTGTTAAAGAAAAAGAGTTGTATTTATTTCCATGAATTCTATTTATAAAAGATAATCAATTCTTACTATTTGAAAATTTGGAAATTGTATTTGACTTTTATCAACTATGTAGAACTTTTAATTATTGAGTGCATATGTGAAATCACCGATTTTTTTTTTTGTAAAATCACAAATTACATATGGATTTTTCTGTATATATTATATACGGATTTTTTCGTATATAATTACATATAAATTTTACATATAAAACTTTTTGTATGTAATTAAATATGTCAAAATATGTATGTAAATTATATACAGATATATCTGTATATAACTTAGCTACGTCATTTTTATATACAAATTTTTGTTTGTATGTAATTCGTATGTAACATTCTTTTATATACAGATTTTGGACATTATATATAGATTTTGGTCGTATGTAATTGTGATTTTTCTTAATGATACTGAATATGTAAATCATGAATTTCTTAATTTTTTATCTCATAAAGGTATTGTTCATGAACTAACCTGTGTTAACACCGTTCAACAAAATGGGGTTGCTGAAAGAAATAATCATCATCTTCTTGAAATAACTAGAGCTCTGCTTTTTCAAATGTCTATTCCAAAAAATTACTAGGGAGAAGCTATGTTAACTGCCCATCAACTGGTTACCCAGTCGTATCTTAAATGACATTAATTCTATAGAGTTTCTATTGTCTTTTATTCCTTCTTTTTCCATAATATTGAGTCTACCCAGTCGAGTCTTTGGATGTGTTGTTTTTGTTCACTCTCATCATCCTAACCATGGTAAATTAGATGTTAGAGCTCTTAAATGTGTCTTTATTAGGTATCATTCTAATAAAAAATGGTACAAATGTTATCATTCTCAAAGTCGTCGTGTTTTTATCATCATGGATGTCACCTTTCATGAAACACAATCCTTTTATGTTAGTCTACCACTTTAGGGGGAGAAAGCACTTGAAGTGGATGAACTCTCCTTCTTGTCATTAGCTGTTCCAAGAGACGTGTTCTCCACTTTATAAGTAGTCGTATGTGTATGACATGATCTCTACATTATGTCATGATATCTAGATAATCATGATTGCTGCAAAGGGAAAGACATTGAATGCAACAATGAACGCGCTCATCTACACATGTTTCATATTCTTGGTAAAGATATAGGTAGTCAAATCTCTTGCAAATATTCAACATTGCAATTATGATAGTAAGTCCTTTTCTTCATCTCTTGTTTTCATACCAACCCTTTTCATGTATATGCGCTCAGCTTTAATTTCCTCCAATAACTTTCTCAACACTTTTCATGCATATGTTTCCAGTCAAGTCAGCTATCATCTCCTATTGTACTGAAACTGTTTCAAAGCCTCCTTCACGTTTCTTTGTATCATTTTATCAATCAAAATAACTGTGCATGCGGGAAATAATAAGAGGCATTTGACCTTAGTTATCAAGATTCTTATATAAAATATTAAAAAAATAATCTTTTTTTAACATTAAATCTTAAGATTCTGGATTACAAGTAATTTATTAGGGTTAAATATGTTTTTAGTCCCTAAACTATTGGCCTTTTCTGGTTTTCGTCCCTCTTTCAAAATAAGGTACAATTTGGTCCTCATTCTTTTCGAAACGTTCGTTTTAGTCCTCAAAACTTTGGTTTTAGTCCTCATTTTGTTGACTAAATGAGGACCAAATTTTTAACGGTGTTAGTTTTCGAGGACTAAAACGAACGTTTTGAAAAGAATGAGGACCAAATTGTACCTTATTTTGAAAGAGGGACGAAAACTAGAAACGACCAATAGTTTAGGGACTAAAAACATATTTAACCCAATTTCTTAAGTTTTTGTACGAGTTTGTTTAGTGACAAATATTTCTTATGTTTTTTCATGAAAAATCCAAAAAGTGAATCTCAGAGTCATTGTTTGTTTAATAACCAGTTCAAATAGGTATAATATATCTAGCGTGAATATAAATCCTATGATTGTGGGTTATTTGGGGGTCGAAAGTATTCAAAGATTCCAAGCAACTAGTCCAATTATTGGTGTGAAAACTCCTTTTCTATTTAGTGGCATGGAGCCCAACAAAAACTACAGGAAGCACTACACTCTACCAAAAGCCTATTCAATCGTTTTGGTTTACACACTTCACAATTAAGAGTAGACCGATCAAATTCAAGGTCCTTGTTTCACTCTTAGGTATTTAGTATCACCAAAAAAGTAATGACTACTTGTTTTCCTAAACTCTGATGTGTACTTCTCCTCCTCTTGCTGCCTGCTGCAGAATCCATTCTCGGATTCAAAAATACCGCAGAAATAAAGTGCATTGAGAGCGAGAGACAGGCACTCCTCAACTTCAAACATGACCTCGTAGATGCTCATGACATGCTGTCTACATGGAGGGATGATGAGAAGAGTAAAGATTTTTGCAAATGGAAAGGCATTCAATGTGACCATCAAACAGGTCATGTAACCATCCTTCGTCTCCGTGGTTCCTTTCCACAATATTTGAGTGGTGCAGTCAATATCACTTCACTGTTTCCCTTGCAAAATATTCAACATTTGGATCTCAGCAACAATGAATTTATAGAGAGTCACATCCCAGAACTCATGGGCTCACTTACCAACTTAAGATATCTCAATATCTCCTATTCTGATTTTGGTGGTAATATTCCTACCCAACTTGGAAGCCTTACACATTTATTGTCTCTGGATTTATGTCACAATTATCTTCTCCGTGGAGATATCCCTTATCAACTTGGAAGCCTTACAAATTTAAGGTATCTTGATCTCAGTTATAATAATCTTGATGGGAAAATCCCTTATCAACTTGGAAATATGTCACAGTTGAGATACCTTGGTCTCACTGGCAATTCATTTTCTGGAGCACTCCCTTTCCAGGTTGGGAATCTTCCTTACTTGCAAACTCTTGGACTTGGTGGTGATTTTGATGTCAAACCTAAGGATGCAGACTGGCTGTCTAATCTCTCTTCTCTAACACATCTTGCCATCGATGGTTTACATAACCCTGACTGGTTTCATATGATTCATTATCCAAAGCTAGGAGAGTTGAGACTAGTTAACTGTTCTCTTTCAGATACCCATATTCAATCTCTGTTTTATTCACGTTCCAACTTTTCCACTTCTCTTTCCATTCTTGACCTTTCTTATAATATGCTCACATCCTCAACATTTCAATTATTATCTAACTTTAGCCTTAATCTTCAACAGCTTTATCTTTCTCATAATAACATTGTTTTCTCATCTCCGGTTCACTCAACCTTTCCTTCTCTTGTGATCCTTGATCTTTCCTATAATAAGATGACATCATCGGTCTTTCAATGTATCTTCAACTTCAGTTCAAAACTTCAAAATCTTTACTTGCAAAATTGTACTCTTGGGGATGATAGTTTTCTCATGTCAGCTATTCCAATAACCAATTCTTCGTCTTCTCTTACCTCGCTTGATCTCTCCTCAAATCTATTGAAATGATCATCCATATTTTACTGGCTCTTCAACTCCACTACCAATCTTCGTACACTTGCACTTTATCATAACATGTTGGAAGGTCCCATTCCAGATGGATTTGGGAAAGTAATGAACTCTCTTGAATTTCTTGACCTCTCTGGTAACAAACTGCGAGGCGAGATTCCATCTTTCTTTGGGAACATGTGCACATTGCAGAGTTTAGACCTCTCAAACAACAAGTTGAGTGGGAACATTTCTATCTTCATTCAAAATTCTTCATGGTGCAACAAACAAGTGTTTCAGAGTTTGTTTTTATCTGATAACCAGATTACCGGCATTCTACCTATGAGCATTGGATCGCTATCTGAATTGGAGGGCTTGTACTTGGATGGAAATTGCTTGGAGGGTGATGTCACTGAATCCCATCTTTCAAAATTTTCCAAATTAAGGTTCTTATCTTTGTCAGATAACTCCTTATCTCTAAAAATAGACCCTACCTGGGTTCCTACTTTTCAAATAATAAGCTTGGAACTAAGATCTTGCAAGTTGGGTCCTAGCTTTCCTAGTTGGCTCCAGACTCAACGCTCTTTATTTTATCTGGATATTTCAGAGAATAGGCTTAGTGGTTCAGTACCAAAATGGTTTTGGAACTACTTGCATAATGTGGGACATTTGTATATGTCTCAGAATAATCTCAGTGGTGCAATTCCTAATAATATATCATTGAAGCTTTTCAATAGACCGTCCATATTTCTGAATTCAAATAATTTTGAAGGAAAAATTCTGCAATTTTTACTACAAGCTTCAGACCTAAGGCTTTATGATAATAAATTTTCAGATTTGTTTTCAAGTCTTGGTTTTACGAAACAATAACCTGACGGGTGAATTAACTTCCACTTTGAAGAATTGCAGCAATTTAATTATGTTGGATGTGGCTGAAAATATGTTTTATGGCCCAATACCATCATGGATAGGAGAAAGTATGCAACAATTGATAATCTTGAACATGCGAGCTAATCACTTCTCTGGACATCTTCCTATTCAACTCTGTTATTTGAAGTACTCTCTGTTGGGTATCAATCATACAGCACAAACACACAAAACTAAAATAAAGATGAGAAAAATTTATAACTAACACAAGACCAAGGGCAAGGTCAAGAAAAATATTTCCTAGATAGAAGAGATTACAACACCCTCTCTTTAGAGCAAGGAGGATACTAGTAAGTTTGGTGCATTTTACACCTTCCCTTACACCTCTATTTATATGCAAATGAGGGAGGGAAGTCTTTGCCCACTTTAGATGTGGGACTTCTAACAACAACTTCTAACAATTCTCCCACTTGAAGATTTGATTGAATCAATCATGTCTTCACAATACTTTGTCTTCCTTGTCAGTTTCATGCTACGTTGCTGATAGACCATAGGAGGATCTACTCCATACAAACTTGTCAGTATTGACCGGCTTTGTCATAACATCTGTTAGGTTATCTTTGGTACAGATCTTTTCCAAATCTACATCTCCTTTCTCTACTACTTCTTGGACAAAATGATATTGAACCCCTATATGCTTTGTCCTGGAATGAAAGGCTGGATTTCTTGCAATGTGCAAAGCACTCTGACTGTCACAATATACAGTAATTTTCTTTTGCTTGTGTCCGAGTTCTTCCAATAACCTTTGAATCTAGATTGCTTCCTTGCATGCTTGAGTAGCTGCCATGTATTCAGCTTCTGTGGTGGATAAAGCTACAACAGTTTGTAGTTTAGATAACCAGCTTACCACCCCTCCTGCAAGTTTAAACACATAGCCTGTAGTAGATTTTCTTTTATCAAGATCACCTGCATAATCTGAGTCGCTGACAATAAACTCTGATCCTCCAAAACATAACGCAACATCTGAGGTTCCTTTGATGTATCTAAGGATCCTCTTAACACCATTCCAATGCTCTTCACCAGGATTTGCCATAAATCTACTAACCGCTCCCACTACATGTGCAATGTCTGGTCTTGTACAAATCATGGCATACATTAGGCTTCCCACTGCTGATGCATACGGAACTCGAGACATTTCCATCCTCTCTGCTTCATTGCTAGGACACATACTTGAGGATAATTTATAATTAACAGGAAGTCGGGTAGAAGTTGGCTTGCAATCTTGCATGTTGAAGCGCCGCAAGACCTTTCGAAAATAATTCTTTTGTGAAAGCCAAATCTTCCTGTTTTTTCTGTCTCGGTGAATTTGCATCCCTAAAATCTTGTTTGCAGGTCCCAAGTCCTTCATATCAAATTCCCTAGCCAATTGTGCCTTCAATTCTTGGACTCGAACTTTGCTGGAGCCTACCACCAATATATCATCCACGTACAACAGCAAAATGATGAAATCATTATCCTCAAACCTCTTGTAGTACGTACAATGGTCTGAACTTAATCTGTTGTATCTGAGGCTAATAATGAAAGAATCAAATCTCTTATACCAGCACCTTGGCGCCTGCTTTAAACCGTACAGAGATTTGGTCAACCTACAAACCAAGTTTTCTTTGCCTTGTTCTTCAAAACCTTCTGGTTGGAGCATATATATTTCTTCTTCAAGTTCTCCATGAAGAAAAACAGTCTTTACATCTAACTGTTCCAGATGTAAATCATCTACAGCACACATTGCCAGCACTACTCTGATAATGGTAAGTCTAACAATTGGTGAGAATATCTCGTTAAAATCAAGGCCTTCTTTCTGAGCATATCCTTTGACCACCAGTCTTGCACGATATCGCTCCACTTGTTCATTGTCATCTCGTTTGATTTTGTATACCCATTTGTTTCCAATTGCTTTTCGACCTTTTGGAAGTTCAACAAGTTCCCATGTCTCGTTCCTATGTAAGGCTTCTATTTCTTCATGCATTGCTGTCGTCCATTGAGAAACATCTGAACTCCTCAACTCTTCTTGAAAGGTTGAAGGTTCTCCTTCTTCAGTTAAGAGACAGTATGCATCATGGTTTGCCATAACATAGTCTGAATGCCAAGATGGTTTCTTCATCAGACGTGTTGTTCGTCGAGCATCTTCATCATTAACCTCATTTGGTTCTTGTTCATCGTGCTCTAGTTTTGCTTCAGAGGAATCATTATCTTTTGACTTTTCCTCTATCTGTACTGAAGTAATGTCATTTGGTGTGCTGTCAATTTTCTGCTCACTTTGTAATTTTTCTGCAAAGACTACATCCCTGCTAACAATAATCTTGTGCGCAGTGGGATCCCACAAGCGATACCCCTTAACATTGTCAGCATAACCCAAGAATATACATTTCTTGGATTTTGGGTCCAACTTTGTTCTTTCTTAGGAGTTGTACATCACGTACACAGGACAACCAAATACATGCAGAGAAGAGTAATCGGCTGGTTTTCCTTTCCACATTTCCATTGGTGTCTTTACACCAATTGCTGTTGATGGTGAGCGATTTATCAAATAGCAAGCAGTTTTGACTGCTTCTGCCCAAAAGGACTTGGCTAATCCTGCAGTTTTCAACATGGCCCTTGTCCTTTCTAGAAAAGTTTTATTCATCCGCTCTGCTACACCATTCTGTTGAGGTGTATGAGCAACTGTAAATTGCCTCTTAATACCTTCTTGCTTGCAGAATGCCAGAAAATCACCATCAGTATATTCTCCTCCATTATTTGTCCTCAAGCATTTGATCCTTTTTCCAGTTTCAAGTTCCACCTGTGCTTTGAATTCCTTGAATACTGGAAATACTTCTGACTTCTTCTTGATTGGGTACACCCAAAATCTCTGAAAATAATCATCAATGAATGATACAAAATACTTTGCTCCTCCCATGGATATTTCTAGTGATTCCCAGACATCAGAATGGATTAAGTCAAGTTTGTGCTTGCTTCTAGCAGTCACTTTAGCAAACTTCAATCTATGTTGCTTACTAGTCACACAGTGCTCACAAAACGGTAAGTTAACTGTTTTGAGCCCATGCAGGAGATTATGATCAGCAAGAATTTTCAAGCCTCGTTCTGACTTGTGACCAAGTCTGTAATGCCACATCATTGTTGCTTCTTCTTCTTTTGTTGTTGCAACTAATGCATCTGCTTCTTGCAACGTATCTCCCAACAACATGTATAGATTGACTGCGATCTTCTCTGCTTTCATCACAATGAGGTTACCTTTCACCATTTTTAGGATTCCACCTTCAATGTGAATTTTGCACCCAAGGTCATCCAATTGTCCAACAGACAAGAGGTTCTTTTTCAATCCCTTCACATGTCGAACTCCTTGATGAGTGCGTACTGTATCATCATACATTTTGATTTTGACGGTACCAATCCCTCCAATTTCTAAGGCATGATCATTCCCCATGAACACAGATCCTCCTGAGACAGGTTCATAAGTGTGAAACCAATCTCGGTGTGAAGTCATATGCCATGTCGCGCCTGAGTCTACTATTCAGGCATCACAAAGTTGTCTTCTGCCTTTAGAACTAACTTCTGCTTCACTATACAAAATTTCTCCATCTTCAGAAGTTTTTGCAACACAGCCTTGAGAGCTTGATGCTTCGAAGTTCTTTCCTCCACTCTTCTTGTGCCAACAATCTTTTTTCAGATGCCCCCTCATGCCACAATTGTAGCATTTAAAATTCTTTCTTCCTCAAGACTTTGATCTACCATGATTTTGACTCCCATTGGAGCCACGTTCCGTTGATCTTCCTCTCATCATCGTTAAAGCTTCTACTTGCTTCGAACTTTCTGTCTTGTCTTCCTTATTCTTTCGCCTGGATTCTTCTTCAAGAATAGCTCCAGCAACATCATCAAAGGATAAACGACCAACAATGTTGTTGTTTGTAATGTTGATGATGAGTTGATCATACGAATCTGGTAAACTCTGAAGTAGTAGCTCTGCACATTTATTTTCTACTATGTTGAAATCTGATGCGGTGAGCTGAGCAAATAATGTATTCAGATTGTTAATGTGTTCCGTCACTGGCGTGAACTCACTCATTCGAAGAGTATAGAGTTTTCTTTTTAAGAAAATTCTGGTGTGAAGTGACTTGACCTCGTATAGTTTAATGAGAGTATCCCAAATCTCCTTTGCAGTCTTCTTCTCTGCTATACTAGACAGAACTGAATCTGTCATTGCTAAGTGCAAAGGTAGACCGTGAAGTAAAGCACCAAGAAGTTCCCAGGAAAGACTGTTGGGTATCAATCATACAACACAAACACACAAAACTAAAATAAAGATGAGAAAAATTTATAACTAACACAAGACCAAGGGCAAGGTCAAGAAAAATATTTACTAGATAGAAAAGATTACAACACCCTCTCTTTAGAGCAAGGAGGATACTAGTAAGTTTGGTGCATTTTACACCTTTCCTTACACCTCTATTTATATGCAAATGAGGGAGGGAAGTCTTTGCCCACTTTAGATGTGGGACTTCTAACAACAACTTCTAACACTTTCAATTATTGGATCTTTCGACAAATATGTTATCAAAAGGAATTCCATCACGCTTAAAGAATTTGACTGCAATGACTGAAAAGAACATCAACACAAGCGACACTCTAAATCGTATATATTCCATTAATATTCCTTATTATGGAATTGATGTCGGTTATGGTAGGAAAAATTACTAGCATAAGGTTGATGTGGAAAGGTGTGAAACAGGTGTTCAAGAATACAGAGTTACAGCTTAAGAGCATTGATATTTCAAGTAATAATTTAAGTGGTAAAATACCGAAGGAGATTGGATATTTGGTTGGGCTAGTTTCTTTGAATTTATCCAGGAATAATCTGAGAGGAGAAATTCCTTGTGGGATTGGGAGTTTAAGATCATTAGAGTCCCTCGATTTATCAAGAAATCATTTCAATGGGAAAATTCCTTCTTCTCTTTCTGAAATTGACGGTCTGGGGAAACTAGACTTGTCACACAACTCTCTTTCAGGAAGAATTCCATGGGAAAGAAACTTTGAAACCCTTGATGGGTCTAGTTTTGAAGGAAACATTGATCTTTGTGGTGAACAACTCAATAAAAGTTGTCCTGGAGATGGAGATCAAACAATAGTAAATCTTTCAAAAGCTGAAGCAATGAATGATGAAGATAGCTGTTTCTATGACGCAGTATACATGAGCATGGGGATTGGATACTTCACTGGATTTTGCAGCTTAGTAGGGCCAATGCTACTTGGCGTTCTTGGAGAAATGGTTATGTGAGATTCCTAAATAAATTGGCAGACAGTATATATGATCAGTTGTATTGAATGTGACGAGAAAAAGGTGTGCGTGTATCTTCTCCTTTCTAAATTCACGTTTATCTCATGTCTTAGTTGAATGCGCAAAAAAATATGGATTCTTGAGCGAGAACATTTAATGTGTACTCTCTTTTCTCCAATGACCCCATTTAACCTAATGTTTAATAATTAATATATGATACTCTGATATTTCATATTGTATTTGTATATGATATTTTAAGACATTTTATTGATATTTATTAATAAAATATTTAATATATAATAGCATAATATTTTTGTTATCACGATCATTTATAATTTTTATATTAAACAACTTCATATTCATATATATATATATATATATATATATATATATATGGTTAAATATGATTTTAGTCCCTAAACTATTGGCCGTTTCCGGTTTTCGTCCCTCTTCTAAAGTAAGGTACAATTTGGTCTTCATTCTTTAAAAAACGTTCGTTTTAGTCGAAAAAACGAACGTTTTGAGGACTAAAACGAGGACTAAAAACAAAATTTTGAAAACTAAAAGGAACGTTTTTTTAAAGAATGAGGACCAAATTTACTTTAGTTTGGAAGAGGGACGAAAACCAGAAACGGCCAATAATTTAAGGACTAAAAACATATTTAACCCTATATATATATATACATATATATATATATATATATATATATATATATATTACGTATATTATCATATTTCTTTTAAAATAAATCTATCGACATATTTTATAGAAGTAAAATCCGATATACTATCATATTTGTGCATCATAAAAATTAATCCAATATGAATAATTTCTTTTTTAATATTATCCAAAATAATTTAAATGTTTCTCCCTCCCTCTCTCGGTGCAGCTCTCTCTCTCTCTTACTGTCTTAGCGCGTTGTTTTCTTCTTGGGCTCGCGAGCAGGGGCAGTGAGTAGTGACCAGTGAGCAGTGGTTCGTGGTTTCATTTTGTCGTGCAGGCATTCTTGCACTGAGGGTAACCACATTTCGAACTATGACACAACCACAACTGGCGTTTGAAATGCGATGGACCCTTAACTGAGGTTGCAGTTAACGTTGCTCGAATGTCGACAACTCCTTAACCGCAATTCGAATATCGATTAAGGGTGCTCCATTAACGCTTGAACTTTGCTTCGATGAAGAAACGAGACCCGTCCATCACTCAACCACCAAGGACCACCAGCATAGGACCACACCAACACACCGGGACCACGAACACGAAGAACCACAAATCTCTAAACAATAAACCAATACGAGAAGCAAAGAAGAAGAAGTAGAGTGAATGAGCAAGGGGGTGGCAGGGTGAGCGTATATTAAACCACATTTTACATCGGTACACAAAATTCGTTGAGTTTCATTTAATGCAGAGGGTATTATGGGAAACGTGGTGGTGTAGCGAGAACTCGTGGAGATGTAGGAAGAATTACTCTTAATTTTAACGTAGACCTATGCAAAAAAAGAAACAAGATTTTACCCGATTTAAAGTTGGGCGTTGCTCCCTCCACACCCAAGTGCTCCTACACCTTCCCATTATTTTCTTTTATTCCAAAAATACTCTACATCTTCCCATTATTTTCTTTTATTTCCAAAATACCCTACATCTCCCCACTATATTTAACAATATTTCTCTTTCTCTCTCCATATTAATGAAGCATTCACTTGGCTCAGATTTTAACGTCTGATATATTGCAAAATTTTATTTACATTTTCACTTAAATAAGTTTGACTCAATCTTATTTTCATTGTTCAATATATTTTTTTTTCTTCAAATTACTTAATAAATGGTAAAATTTTGTTCTAAATTTCTAGAAAAATGTTTATATATATGTGTGTTTTTTTTACATTTAATATCTATAATTTTTAACATTATATTATGTTTTAACTTACCGACATGTTTGACTCAAATAACTTGAATAAAGTATTTAATTTATTATATAAATAATATAAAAATATTATTAAATACTTAAAATATAAAAGAAAAGTTATTTGTTAAAGATTTGGAATTTATTTAGTTCTTTCATCATTATAAAGTTAGTATATAATAATAATATATTATTTACTATTAATATTATTATGTTTATTATTTTGTATTTGCATCTAACTTTTAAGTTTATAAAATGAAAGTGGTAGAAGCACTAATATTGAAGTTTTTTCTGAATTTTATATTTTGCAAGATATCATAAGTTTAAATCTAAGCCTTATAAATGCTCCATCAATGCAGAGAGAGAAAGAGAAATATTGTTGAGGATAGTGGGGAGGTGTAGGATATTTTTGGAATAAAAGAAAATAGTGGGGAGCTGCAGAAACACTTGGGGTAGTGGAGGGAGAACCACCCTTTAAAGTTTAAGGCTTAATACCCTATTTTGTCCCCAGTTTCGCTCGAAAATGTCAAATTAGTCCATCCTTTAAAAAATGCGTCAATTACGTCCTCACTTAATAAAATTTGCATCAATGAAATCTCTTTCGTTAAATCCCTACAAACGGCATTAATTATCTAAGTAGAAGAAAGAGAAAAATAATTAACGCCGTTTGTACGGATTTAACGGAAGGGATTTCATTGATGCAAATTTTATTAAGTGAGGACGTAATTGACGCATTTTTTAAAGGATGGACTAATTTGACATTTTCGAGCGAAACTGAGGACAAAATAGAGTATTAAGCCAAAGTTTAATAATTCATTTATTTGTATTAAACCTTTTGACACATTTTATTGATAAGGTGATGCTTTCTTTGACGTAATTAAAAAGAAGAATAGTGAATTATGATAAATAGAAATGATTAATTTTTTTAGTAATTGAAAATTATTATTTTAAAGGGTGGTGTGTTTTTCATTAAAATTTTAATTTGCTATCATATTAAATGATTTATTAAAAATGAAATTTATTTTTTGTAATAATAATGATAGTAGTAAGGGAGCTCGCCTTGTTTGTTGTGATTGCTTGGATTTTTTAGTCTTGATTTCATGTTTGGATGCTATATAATTTATATTTCGTGTGTGGGATTTGAGAGGAATGAGTTTGAGTCATTGTATGTAAATATGGAAATTGTGTTTTTGAGATGTTCTTAACACCACCATTGGGTGCTATCTAGTTTCTTACACTACATACTCTTGGTAAAATGAAGATTCTTGTTTTATTAATCATAGGATCAAGTTAAATTTTTAAAACCAGGTCCTAGATACATAGTTCTTTACTTTGACCAGTCAGATATTTAATCAGAGGTATGTAGTGAGAGTAGTGTTTCTTGTAAAGTTTCGGTATATTATGTTATTGACCACTTTGACCTTTGTTGCTTGTTCAGTGCATAACTTTTTCTAAAAGTATTCAATTAGGTTGATTCTTTTGATGTTGTGTTCTTGACTCAATTATCTTTAATTTGAATGTAAGAAAATAATTTTTAAAAACTTTTGGAAGCTATAGTTTTATTTCTAGTGTCATGAATAGTTTGTAAAATGTGCAGTTAAGTTGTTGTCTAAAACACTTGAGAAGGTTTTCTTAAGGGATGGGAACTAGTTATTTACAAAAGAGACATTTTTTGTGTGGTTTCTATTTTCAAATGCTTGTGTGAGAATGTATAGACCCAATTGAAATTTTAGTATGTATGTCATATGTGTGAATATTTTTCATGATTTGATGTGAATGAGTGGTATGATAATTATATTAATATGGTTATTTCTACGGAGAAATGTCATATTAAATAGAACATGTTGCATTGAGTAAGAGTTTAGAGAGTATAGTCATCCTGACTCTATTAAATTCTCATACTCATAAGAATGACGTTTAGGCGGTGAGGTTCAAAAGAGGTTCCAATATGTGGGATCAATATGAAATTTTATTTGTGACTTAAGGGACAAAAAGGATTGAATCTTGTCATGATGATTTTGGGATGGATGAAGGTTTAGTGAATGTTGTATTTTACTATAATAGTTCATGATATGTGCATGACTAGCATATGTATTTGACTAAATGCATAAGTATTCCAGAAATAGAGTCCATATCATGTTAAAGTTTTAATAGATGATTTTGTCTATATGAATGACACAATATGATGTATTAACTGACATATATCTTAAATAGGCACTAAAAAAAGTATTTAAATCTTTATAAAATTATGATAAAACTTTTAAAAATAAATAAAGTTACCCTTCATTTTATTTTGTGTTGTTTTGGTGTCCACTTACAATGATCATATATACCTTATATATGTGAACAAATGACTAGGTAGATGTTCCAGTAGAGGTTCTTCCAGAGGATGGTTAGGAATAGCATGAGATAGTCAAGTATAAGAATGACATATTATGAATTTGTTTAGATATGTATTTTAAAGATCCTTATAGTATTGTAACATTTATGTTTCATTTGAAAAAAAAAAGTATAGTAAGAAGACTATTACTTTTGGAATGTTACATATTTTGCGATGTTAATACATATGTTTTTTCGTTTAAATGTTAGTACTTGATATTTATGCTTAATGCATGTTGTGGCTTAAACATCCTATGGCTTGATTGTAGTGGTTGAGGTGTTGGAAAATGTTTGTTGAACCTAGAACTGAAATTAAGTACCTAACAGAACTTGTATCTAGGGATAAAACTTTATTCATTAGTAATCTTAGGACTTATGAACTTAATGCATGATTTCACTTGTTAATGATCCAAGGGATTGGACTGTGATGAATTGTCATTGGTTGAAAGTCTCTAGTGATAGGATTTGAGTATATTTGTGAGTTGATTTTAACACGAAATTAGAATTGAGAGTATTGGGAATGCATGAGAATGAAGTGAATGAAATCTAGTCTTGACAATTGTAAATACTCTATTTTAAAAACTATTGCACAAAAACTGTTTGATTAAAACAAGAGTTTTTTTTTGTGTATTTTTGTGAACTTTGTTGTCTAATTGAGTTATTAATTATGAGAGTTGTCGAGTGTTGCACAAGTCTCTTGAAAAAAATGAGATTTGGACTTTTCACTTTATTACTTGTACAATTTGGTACACTTGTCAATATCATAGTAGTCTCTAGCCCCTAGAATGTATACCGTTTCTTTCTTAGGGTTAGTTCCTTATTCCCAAAGTGATATCTTTTTAATCTGTGATATATCTATTTAATAATTCCTACAACGTGTACTCGCTGGACGAACTAGAGTCATTGGGCAAACTAAAGTTGTTGGCCAACTTGATTGTAGCTCACTAGGCTAATTGGCATAACTCGTGGAAATTGGGCCGAATTAAATAGGTCTGAAAAATGTACTTGAATGAACTATAATTGAATTATAGTCCTGGAGATCTTCTTTAATCTTCTGACATTTCCATTTATCTACAAAATATTCCACAAATAAAAAGCAAATACTCTCTTTCCAAAATGATTTAATAAAACCTTAATTATTTAAAATAATAATAGAAATACCAATAAGATATAAAAATAAGCTTAAAAAAATATGATCACAATTATCAAACTACTCAAAACTTGAACTTTTTCATGTCTTCATGGAAGATAAAATTACTAAATAAAAAAACTCATGATACGATCCTGTCCATGAAAGAGTACCTTTGTTTCTGGATTTGAATCCTCAATAAGCACATCAAAAGTAAATCAGAGAAGAATGTGCAATTAAACAGGGATGAGAATGTCATAATCTATCCTATTGATATGTCAAGTGAAAATTCGCCATAAAGATGTTAATGTTTAATAAGAAGTTCTAATCCAAGAACCAAGATAATCCTCTCTTAAAGAATGCAAATGCATATAATATGACTCTAAAAGTGTTTACATCATTTTTTAGTACCTTTATACATAGACACACAATTTTAAGAAAACCTCGAAACCTTAAAATAAATTCCAAAGCCCAAAACACATAAAAATAACAGAAAATGAAAATTATAGATACAACCTTTCGTCTAACTTGACCCTCTTGCCCAACGAACATAAACTGTCTCGCCTAGTGAATTTAAAATTTTGTAAAATTAAACTAAAATTATAATTTATTTAATTTTCTAAATTATTCTTAAATTGTGCTCATGATCTTCATGTTCTTTAAGTTCCCTCCTTCATGGTACATTATAAGATTCAAACAACGTGTTTTTATCTTTGACCTTGTCATAGATACTTTGAATTACAAATGTTCTTCGTCAAGTTCTTCTCATATATCTTAAGGAGATAGTCCTTTATCAATTCAGGTTAACCTATTCGAATAACACAAAAGAAATAACTTCCCGATCCTAATCAAACATCATAAGAGAATTTCACTTATAGCTCTAAAGATCAAGACAAGATGACATGTTGTTTTTATCAAATATAAGTAAATTTAAGTAAATTATAAGTAGTATTTAGAAACACCTTAAATTTTATTACAAAGAAAAACCATAAATTCACTATATAATAATATTTAACAAAATGTGATTATGTTGAGTCACAATGGATTATACAACTTAGGTGAATAGTTCCTATTTAAATTAAGTCACTTAGATAGTTTTGAATATGCTAATAAAAGTTGACACGCTTACATATTAACTGAAGTTTAAAATTTATTACTTAATTTATTTAATATATGACAAACTAAAATTATCTTAAGATCAATGGTGATTTTTATAAAAAGATAACACTAAAATATTTTAATAATAAAAGGTTTAAACTATAAATAGATTTCTAATAGCCAAAGTTCATTATATAAACATCACCATCTCATTATAAAGATTTTCTAAAATTTTCTTTTCCTTCTCATCTTCTGAGCCCGTCTCTAGTTTGTTTGATTATTAGAGACCACTACTGGATTCACGACGGAGAGACACTTCTGACCGATCATAATCTCAAACAAAGTAAGTTCATTTTTTACACTATTTTGGAGTTAGTTTAGCATTTTGAGACTCACATGGTTCTCATGCATGTGACTTTAAATAGGTGAATTTTTGTTTCTGTAGGTAGTTAAAGCATTATGTGAGAAATAAAGCTCTAAGAAGCAATTGAGTTAAAGGACGATAAGGCAAGTGAAACTCGTTTTAAATTTAATTATTGTTAAGGGTTGATGAATTGTAATATGTATGATGATTATTTATGATGAATATAACGTATGAATATGTTTTAGATTAATAATTGTACATGTTTGAAGTAATTGATTTATGAAGAATATACTTGGGAATTTTTTGTGTGACTCGATTTTGTAAATTTTGAATTTTAAGTGGGCATGTGACACTTGATTGATTTGGTTAATGTGTGATGAGAAGCTGAGTGAGAAAACTGTGTTGTATGTTGAGTTTGATAATTGAGTTAGCTGGTTGAAGGATTAATTAAGTCTATTTATAAAATTAAGTGATGACTGTGTAATCTGTTTAGTAGTGTAGAATTTCTTTAAATATGAGTATATTGGTATTAGAGGGTGTTTTGATCTTGTGAATTTTAGTTTTGATGTTTGTTGATGTGAGCTCCTCTATGAGACTTTTGATTTATTATATTGACAATTTTTTAGCTAAGATATGGTGATACTATGATTTTTCAAAGTTTATTAAGTGGAAAATTGCTCAAGAAGAG
Organism: Vigna reflexopilosa; assembly: GCA_027742785.1. NCBI lineage: Eukaryota > Viridiplantae > Streptophyta > Magnoliopsida > Fabales > Fabaceae > Vigna > Vigna reflexopilosa. The sequence continues at coordinate 24,870,141 of CM050923.1, forward strand.
TCAATTTGCTCAATTAAAACTAAAAGATGAAGTTTTTTGTTTTAATATACCGTGATAGTGTCGTCGGGCACCACTTAGACAATAGCCACTTACTTAGGGGTGTTGTGTGCCACTTCTGGACTGTCGGGCACTCCCAAAGTAGTGTCTTCCTAGGGGTTGTAGCTTTGGGCGCCACTTACCTAGCGTCAGGCTCCCAAAATTGCGGTTCTCGCTTCATGAACTGTTGAGTTGAGTTGAAATTTTGAAAGTTGGTTCTAGACATATGAATCTTTATTTTGACAGTAGGGATCTTGGATTAGATGCTTGTGGTTAGAAAAATTATTTTCGATGTTTTGATGTAATTATTGAAAATATAGTATTTGAATGTTATGCTAATGCAATAGAAAATAAATGACGAATTCTTAACCTGTGATTTGAAATAAACAATAGGTGATTTATCTTATGAGATGAGTTTGGATTGAATTAAAGTACATATGTGTGACACGGTGTGATGAATGAGCTAAGTGTGATATATGATTGTGCTTACTATCTTTGCAATGCTTACTATGAATTAAGATGTATATGAATAGAAGGATGTGGTAGTTATTCCTAGGGTAAGAATGTTATAATGAGTCGATATAGTGTGAGATGTATTGATGATAGGGACTGGACAAAGATCATTCTGACTCTACTAGTACTTGTATTTAAGTAGATGAAAAGAACTAGTTCTGAGAGTTGATGGAGGTTCCTGTCTAAAGTCTCGAGAATAGTCAAACTCGATAGACATAAAATTTACCTTGTATACTCTATGGATCGGGAGAAGCCTAAACATATTATAAATATAGCTCTTGAGAAGCAAGAGTGATTGAGCAATAACAAGTGCAAAATCTTAGGGTGTCAATCAATACACCAGTACACCAATTCTATGAAGGTCGTGTTTGTGGTTATCAGTATAGGTTTTTGTATTATAGGAGCCTTATTATTTGGCGTTGATTTGAAAGCTATGTAATTACTTTTAAATTGCTAATATATTTTCTTTTTATTTAAAATTTATGTTTTAAATTATCTCTTGTTTACCATATTTGCTTTTATGTGTTGGTGAACAGAAGATAACATAAGATTTAAAGAAGAACAACGTTAAAACTTTAAATGTATTGAATTTAAAAAAAAATACGCTAGTAGAAAATATACCTTTTATAGTAATTTTTTATATCTGTTAAAATCTATCAAGTATAGAAAGTAATACAATATCAATTTTGTAAATATAAGAATCTTTTCTATACATGAAAACAGGTATAAAAAGTGATGGAGTAGCAATGGTATAAATTATTGTTAAATATTATAATATGGATTACTTTACTTATTGAATTTCTTTTTCGCGCGGTACTTTCGTTTCTTCTGTATAATTTTTTTCGTTCTCCCTCCTTCTAGTTCTCCCTCCTTCCTTCTCCTCCATTCTCCTTCCATTCTTCTCGTTCAGTTGTTGCTATTATCGAAGTAGTGGGAGTGGTTGGGTAAAGTTGTTATTCGGCGTTTGAAGTTCTCGATTGTGGTGGGTGAAACCCTTGCCTTGTTTGACTGAGAAAATTAGCTCCATATATAATTGTTCTCTCTTATTCATTTGGACCAGCTTAGTCTTACCTTTTCTTTTTCTTAAAATTTGCAATCAATTTTGGGATTGACGCCACAGTGTAATCTTTATTTATTGTTGCAGGTAGAAGATGCTCGAATATCTGTTTTGTAAATTCAGTATCTAAAATGGCGTATAGATAATATAGTATTTGTTAGGGTAACACTTTGATTTGGTCCTTTTTCTTGCAGGAAGCTTAAAAAGTTAAAGTAAAACATGTAGCATTGGAGATTGGCATTTCACATTAAATGCAAATACAAATGTAACAAGTGGAATTTGTCATGCTTTCTTTTTGGAAAATTATCATTCTTAGTATAATATTAGTTTATTAATTTTATGTCCCAATCCTTTTTCTTGCAGGAAGCTTATATGGCCCCTGATGTCCGACATAAAATAGTCAATTGGCTAAAAGACCGTGTATATTCTGGTGCATTTCAGAAGGGTTTAAAGGTCAATACCTTCACACTTTCAATATGTATAATTAAAATATAATGCTTTTTTAAACTTTCTTTTTCTTTATATTGTTCTACTGTTTTGTTTTATTACTCTAACCCTTTTGCATATATAGAATCAACATTTAGTGTTTTTTTATAATTTTATTTCTACCACTAATTTAAAGGTGTAATGGAAGTGGAAAAGTGGATAATAAAAAACTGGTTTGAGCTATTGACATAGCTGCATTTGAGTTTGATCTACTAGAAGAATATGATTCACGCTTTTAAGAAGTTGAGTCTAGGTGATAAATTGCCTATCAAATTCTTCAAGTGATTAATTGTTAGAAAGACAAGTTGTTGAATTATAGACAATGTAATTGTTTTAAGTTGAATTACAAACAATGTAATTTTCAATTTTTATTTATAACCGTTTCTAGATGATTAGATGTTTCAATATTACATTTTGAGTTGAGGAATTATTTTATGTGTAATTATGTTATGTAAATATATTTAGAGACTTTGTTAGGTAAATATTACGTTGAAGAACTATTTTGATGTGTTAATAATAGAAACAATATTAATTATTTTTTTGTTATCGATTATTTAAACTGTATTATGGAATTGAATTTTATGTATAATAACACATACAAATCAAATATTCAAAAACAAAATGTCACTTTTATACATGTTAAAGCACAAGTATAAAAAGTCTTATTTTTATATCGAGTATAATAACGTTAGGTATAAAAACGAGATTCTTTTATACCTGTTATAGACTGAATCGGTGTAAAAAGTTAAATTTTTAACATCAATTCTAGAACCGGGGTGAAAAATTGAAAACTTTTTATATCACTGCTTCTATGCCTACTTGAAAACAAATATAAAACGCCTTTTTTAGAGTTCTATGTTTCTTTTATATTTTTGTAATATTTAAGTTTTAGTTATAAATTGAGAACTATATTTAATATATATTATGAATTATATATTGTGAATTTTGCTTTAATATAATCATGTAAATTCTACTTTATAATAATTTTTGGACTACTATTTTTGGAGGTTCCAAATTAAATCTTGTTATAAAATTAATTAATAAAATTATTTAAAATAATTATCATTATTAACATTTTAGTATATTCTAAATAATATATATTTCCAAATCACATCAAAGTTAGAATAACATTTGTTAATTTATGATTATTATTGTTTTTATTAAATAAAGCAACTTAGAATAAAACTTAGATAATTAATTAATTTTGTTTGAAAATTCATATAATCTATTTGATGAAAAGTATTAGGTTTAATAGGTTTGGAGGTCTCTATATTTGTGAGTTCGTTTCAATTGGGTCCTCAAATTTTGAAAGTGATCAATTTGGTCCCTAATTTAACAAAATTGAGTCAATAATACCCTTTCCGTTAAATGCAATGGACGACATTAACTTTTTAAATATGTGATAAAAACACCGTAAATTTAGTCCATACTTTTATAAATAATAATAGCGAGGAAAAAAAATATTCCAACAGTGTTTTTATAAATTAAAAAAATTAAAATTTAATATTTTGTGAGTAAATTATAAAAGTTAGCATTACAAAAAATATTATATATGTATTAATTACTTAATCTAATTATGGATGGCATTGACACGGACATATGGGTTAGTATAATTACCAAGCTCTTGACCCGTGATCTTGTGTTTTCTTGTTTTTTTTTTTAAAAGAACATTAATAAAAATTAAAATTTCCATATTATACAAATTTGTAAATAGTAAAATATAAGGTATAAAATGATAATGATTAGTGATGTTTAAAGATTTATAATTAAAAAATAATGTATATTTCTTAAAATAATATTCTTATGCGTCAGATATGTTAAATATTGATTTTATATATTTTAAATATGGTAGATGTGAAATGGATAGGATTTCCAAAAGGCAGTGTCATGAAATTATTAAGAAATACATATTTTATTTTATTTTTCGGATTTTTTCCCTTAGATGGCATGTTTTAATTAAGAACTAAACAAATTGACTTTTCCCTTATCTTAAAGTTTTGCAAAGAAATTTTATAAACTAACACAAACACTTAAAAGAGGAAATCAAATACTCAAGTACACTGTTTAAAATTATCAATAACAAATATTAATATCTATTTAAAATAAAATAAATTAATTATCACACATTTTGAAAAGGTTAAGAAAGTTTTCATTATTATAAATAGGTATTTATTGTCACTTCTTTCCCAATGTTTGCAGCGGAGAGCAGCTTAAAGAAGAACATGGATGGGTTGGCAATGGCAGCAGGAGCTACGTGGTGTGTAAGTAGGATATTTTAGTCTTTTCCGTTATTGATATATGGTGATAATCACGAGATACGCAAGAAGTAAAACCCAACCAAAACACAAAGGGAGTGCTTTAAACGTCCTCTCCTTTCGTGAATAGAGTGTGGTTAGTGGTTTCATTATTCCAGAATTTATTCAGATTTTGAATTCATACTCCTAAAAGTCTAATTATCATAGATATAAAAATTAAATTTATAGAATTTTGTATATTCCACAATAAAACTTCTGGAATTCTATCTACTGTTTATTTTTTGTAAGTCCACTTTCAAAAGTTTCAGACTGTTTAATTCTTATACATGAACAGACTTCCTTAAGTTTCAGAATTGTAAAAGAGATACTCTAAAAATTTCACTTCATTTTCCCCAATTCTGGAATAATCAAACAGAAAATAAGAACTTTATGGATAAAACTACAAAATATTATGTAGATAGTTATTCTTTCGTGTGAATAATTACTAAAAAAAGTTCATTAAATAAAACTGATTCAGTGATTATTTACACGAATTTAGAAATTATTTTAGAAATTCAAGATTATTAATTTTTAAATTATATTTTTTGCATTAAAAGTTTCTAAATTAATTATTAAACTGTTTTTCAAAATTAAAGACAAAAATTCAATTACTTTGAATTTAAACTTTAATTTTAATTATTTTAGTGACTAATTCTTTAAATTTAGCGATTATTATTCCAATCTCTGAAAACAATTTTTCTTGTAAATTGATAACAATTTGATTAATGAGATTGATATTTTGTGTGATCTACAAATCTAATAGAATAAAATCATTATCAATGGTATTCTTATATAACTGATATTTATAATAATAAGACAAGCCTAGTGTTTATTGTAAAATAAAATAACGATATATTTATTTAATTGAGATATTATATATCACTTAAATAATTTGAAATTGAACTTGACATATTATTTGCATCATATATTATAATTTTAATTTTTTTAACATATAAAAGTTAAGCAACGACAAGAGAGTTTTAAAAGTAAAACAAGCAAACAGACTTTGATATTTTAGCCTTTGCAGAAATTTAAAATTGAAACCCTTTTGATGGTAGTAAAGGAAAAACTGAAAAAAAAAAGTAAGTAAAATATGATTTAAAATTGTGCAAAAAAAGATGTTTTTGGGATCATGAACACAAACAAAAAGTCATCACATAGATTTACTGAGTTAGATAAGTTGGATGATGGGAGAAACTTTGATGATATGAGACTACAATGCATGAAGCTATTTAACTAGTTCGAATTAATTTATAATAGAGAAGATTCAATTTTAAAACAGAAAGTGTGGGTAAACTAGCCAATGTAGGGAGAAGTACTACTTTTAGGTACTTTCACTGTAGGATTAGATGGAGAAGCAGAAAGTACGAACTAAAAAGGATGGAAATATACAAGTTTTGGTGTAACCAAGGAAGCCGAAAAGTGTAAAATTATTTTTGGAATAAAAGTTTAACGGTAAAATTAGAACACATATTAGGCTTGAAATATTCATTTTCTACCTTTTAACAAATGTGGATATTAAAGTGCAATTTGATGATAATGAGGAGATGGAAATAAAAGAAGCAGTTAATCAATGTAGGAGTGAAAAGACCGGGGCAGATAATTTTTGCTTTCAAGGAAGATGTTTTTCAAGCAGTAAACTAGTTCCAAGGGGTATAGAAAATACGAAGGAGTAAACTTGGAACTTCATCATTAACGGAATAGATGATCCTCAATCACATTCTCATTGTTTTTCTTGTTACAGATCTTCACATTAAACTCTTGTAGTAAAAGTACTCATTTAATCAAGCGTGGTTTACAGTCGGGCTTGGTCAACAAATACTTTATAGCTACATGATCCGTGTATATGGTCACCTTAGACCCAATAAGATAAGGTCTAAATTTTTTCAAGGCATATACTATAGCAAGGAATTCCTTTTCCGTAGTGGCATAATTCAACTGAGTTTCGTTCAAAACTCTGCTAGCATAATAGATAGTGTAAAAAACCTTTTCTCTTTGCTAGCCAAGCACAACACCTATAGCATAATCCCTAGCATCACACATTAACTCAAAGTCTTGATTCCAATTTGGAGCTACACTGTGTAGAAACTAATTTCTTCTTCAAAATGTCGAAAGCCTTCAAACATTCATCATCCATCACAAAAGGAACATCTTTGATAAGGAGATTGCTTAAAGGTTTGACAATCTTGGATAAGTCTTTAATAAATCTTCTATAAAACTCGACATGCCCCAAAAAGCTCCTAATTCCTTTCACATTTGTTGATGGTGGAAGTTTTTCAATGACTTCCACTTTAACTCTGTCAACCTCAATTCCTCTAGAAGAAACTTTATGCTCCAAAACAATGCCTTCAGTTACCATGAAATGACATTTTTTCCAATTAAGAATAAGGTTTGTCTGAATGCATCTTTTAAGAACACTATCCAAGTTAGATAAACACAGTAGGAAAGAATCACCAAATACCGAAAAATCATCCATAAAGACTTCAATGCACTTTTCTATCATATCCTCAAAGATTACTTGCATACATATTTGAGATGTGGTTAGAGCATTACACAAGCCAAATGGCATTTTTTCTATAAGCAAAAATACTAAAAGGACAAGTGAAAGTTGTCTTATCCTAGTCTTTTGGATCCACCACAATTTGATTGTACCCTGAGTAACCATCCAGAAAGCAATAGAAAGCTTGTCAAGCCAATCTCTCCAACATTTGATCCATGAAAAGGAGGGAAAAGTGATCTTTCCTTATAACCTTATTCAACTTTCTATAGTCAATGCACATCCTCCACCCAGTAATCGTCCTAGTAGGTATGAGCTCATTCTTTTCATTGTATATAACTGTCATCCCACCTTTCTTTGGTACCACCTGTATTGGGCTTACCCATGCACTATCAGAAATAAGGTATATAATACCAACCTCCAGAAGCTTCAAAACTTCTTTTCTAACCTCCTCTTTCATCACAGGATTCAGTCTTCTTTGTGGTTGAGCAACTGGTTTATACTCATCTTCAATGAATATTTTGTGCATGCAATAAGTTGGGCTTATACATTTGAGATCTGAAATTGACCATCCAATAGTTCCTTTGTTGGCTTTTAGTACTTCCACCAACTTTTCTTCTTCTTTGGAGGATAAAGAATTAATGATGATGACCGGTTTATTCTCACCTTCTTCTAAGAAAACATACTTTAAATGTGGAGGTAATATCTTCAGTTCCAGTTTATTTTCCTTGACTTTTTCCTTGGTATAGATCTCTTCAATTTTCGCCTCATGAAAAGGGATTTCTTTTAATGCATCCAAGTCAGTCAAGCACTCATCAATATTTTCCTCTTCTTCCTCATTCAAATCTTCACATGCATCAATGAGCGTTTTCTCCAAAGGTGAAGAGCAACGTACCATATTCTCCTGAATCATACATACTTCATCTAGTGCATCAAGATGAAAACATGTCTTATCATCGTTTGGATGAGACATGACTTCAAACACGTCAAAATTCACTTCTTCATCTTGTACTCTTACCTTGAGTTTGTCATTCTCCACATAAATTAAGACTCGAGCCGTCTTCATAAAGGGTTCCCAAGAATGAGAGGCACATCAATATCCTCTTCCATCTCCATGATGACAAAATCCACCGGAAATAAGAATTTGTCCACTTTCACAAGTACATCTTCAACCACCCCATAAGGGTATTTAAGAGATCTATCCGCTAATTGGAGAGTCATCCGAGTAGGCTTGAGTTCCAAACCTTCAATCTTTTTAAACATAGAGAGCAACATTAAATTGATGCTGGCTCCCAAATCAATCAAAGCCCTTCCAACAGCTAACTTCCCTATAGTACATGGAATGGTGAAGCTTCCTGGATCTTTAAACTTAGGAGGTAAGAGTTGTTGTATGATAGCACTGCAATTTCCTTGCACTTTAATAGTTTCCTCTTCAATGAATTTCCTCTTTTTCGTGAGAAGTTCCTTAAAAAATTTTAGCATATGAAGGCATTTGTTGTAGTGCCTTAGAGAAAGGTATGTTGATCTCCAGTTTCTTAAATATTTCCATAAAACGCTCAAATTGCTTTTTTTTTCCTTCCTTGAATAATTTTTTGGGTAAGGAAAGGGGTTTGTCAAATATCTTTCTCTTTTTTTCGTCCTCTTCTTCTCTTGTTTTATCCCCCTCATTTTTCTCCTTTTCTTTTATCTCTGCTTCTTCTTTTTCACTCAAATTATTTTTCTCTTTTCTCTCTATTTTTGTCTCATCTAACAACTTGTCACTTCTAGTAATAATGAATTTACACTCCTCCCTTGGGTTAACTTCAATATTAGCTCCAAAAGCCTCTAACTTCTTAACTAGTTGACCAACCTGAATCTCCAAACTTTTAATTACAGCTTCAGTGCTTTTATGATGAGAGATGGACACTTGCATAAACTATTGAAGTGTGTCATCTAGCTTTGCCATTCTGTTAGATAAGGAGAGTTGTTGTTGTCATTGTTGTTGTTGTGGTCTATTGAATTGCCCAACTTGCCCTTGACCCATACCTGAGGGAGGTTTCCATCCTTGGTTGTAATTTCCTGGACGAAACTGATTACCTTAACCCATAAACTTAACTTCCTCTTGGGTATCTTTTGGCATAGAACATTGACCATTAATATGATCTCCACCACACAACTCACAAAGTTGTTGTTGAACTTGTGAAATATTCTGCAACTCCTTTAGCAATTGAGAGATTTTCTTCATCAAAGTTTCCAGTTGTTGAGTCATAATCTTGTTTTGTGCCAACAGAGCATCTTGAGATTGTATTTGTAGAACTCCTTTCTATTGAAGTTGAGTTATTTCACTATGCATCTCATTATCATTGGTAGCCATATTTTCAATCAACTCACATAAGCTTCCTCTAGAGTCTTGCACTTGATATTACCTCTAGTTGAGACATCCAACATCAATTTAGCCTATGAGCTTAGACCTCTAAGGAATAGAATGACTATTGTAGGATCATCAAAGCCATGTGTGGGTGTCTTCCTCAATAATCCTTTGAATCAGTCTCACGCTTGACCTAATGTTTCATTTATGCCCTGCCTGAAAAAAAAATTTCTTGTTTACTTTTGTTCACCTTTGATTGTGGGAAATATTTGTTCAGAAATTTTGCAACCACTGTTTCCCACTCAGTAAAACTGTTCTCTAGAAAAGAGTTACACCACATCTTAGCATTACCTCCCAAAGAGAAAGGAAACAAGCTAAGTCTAATGGCTTCATCTGGCACGCCATTGATCTTCACAGTATTGCATATCTCATTGAATGTGGTCAGATGCTCATATGGATTTTCATGTGATAATCCATTGAATTGGTTGCTCTTCACCAATTGAATCAAAGCAGGCTTCATCTCCATATTTGCAGCATTAACCCTCGGCCTTGCAATGCTATTAAAATGATAAGGGCCAATAACTGTTGCATAATCTGCCAGGGTACGTCTACCATTTTGGTCTTCAGCCATATTTTCTGTTTTCTTGCCAGATCTTTGAGGTGAAGGCTGTTGAAGACTCTCAAGAGAAGGGAAAAGTTCTTTGGACGTCATGTTCCTCCTTTTTCTTCTACTATTGTCTAAACCTATAAGAAGAGGTTCAGAAACTTTCGTGCTTTCAAAACCGAACGGTGAGGGCTCGAACCAAATGGCGGAAGGAAGTGAAGAGTTGGAACCGACCACTTGAAGAGTTAATATCCTAACTATTCCAAAGTTTTGCAGATAATCAATTATCAGTTACAATATTCGATTATCACTAGTAATTATAATGTGTCTTTTCAATTTCTGACCTTGTACGAACCTTTGGCTATAAATAGTGTTTTCCACAACTCTTAGAAAAGTAACTTTTCATTTTGAGAGTATTAGAGCTTTGTGCCTAAGCGAAAGTCTCTTTGAGTGAAAAGGAGATTATGTCATTTAAGAATACAGTGTGTTTGAGGAAGTTCTCAAGTGATAGCTCTTGCTCTTGTCAAGTCTTGTGAATTGGAGAAGCTCGCGCTTTGTGCGTCAAAGGTCGGAACAAATCTCTTCAAGTTGGTAGAGTTGTTGCTTCCGATTCGTTTGTCGAAGGAAGTCTCTTCCGGTTTGTTCGTCGAAGGAAGGTTTTGTTGTTCTAAATTTCCATTCACTTTCATTATAATTGTGAAACTGTTTCTAGTGAAATAGTTAATCACTCTTTATAGTGATTAACAACTGGACGTAGAATCTGTTGATTTGAACCAGTATAAAAATCATTTGTGTGATTTTTCTACTTCTTATACTCTTTACATTTTCTGCACATCAACTGTTCGTTAAAACATTTATAAGAAAATTAAAGAAACCATTTTTTAAATTGACCGCTACACGCTTCACGCTATTTTATTCCGTTGCGCGACTCGACGATAGCGATTGTTGGTACCAACAAGAAAAATAATATAAAATTAGTGAACTAAATTTTTACTATAAATTAATTACAGTAGATAACTTACATAAGTTAGAATTGTCTCTCTTTCATAATATGTGATAATTTTCTTCGTATATCGACACATAATACCCACCATCATTGTCATTAAGTTATTTTGTACACTAGAAAACCAAAAGTAGAAAACATCATTATAATATAAACACAACAACAAAACAATTTCTAATCAAGCAAGTACCCATAGAAAGCAACTTAAACGAATATACATAGGGTGAATTTTATCCAAGAGCAGCTGAAGGAGAATGTGCCATTTTGCGTGGAGCAAATTGAATTGCAAAATTGAAACATTATCGTTAAAAGTGAGCGTTTATTGCAATATGCGTTTTGGATAGGCGAATAAAAAGCAGCAACTCAGGAATTCTGGGAAGAGCAAGTAAACAAGCCATCCAAACATATTTTATTATCATGTAACAAGTAGCATGTTCAACCAACTTAGCACATGAATGTCCAAAATAGTTTCTAATCTAGTAAAGTACCCATATATAAGGCAACTTAACCGAAGTAAAGAAATATTGGACAAAATATGCATTTATTTAATTTTTCAACAATAGGATGAATTTGTGGTTTAGATGGTTACATCTTGGTTAATGGTTGGATGCAGCCAGCCACTTGTTATGGCTTTGATAGTTACTTTTTTCATACATTGCTGATATTTTAAGATAGGATAAATCTTACTTGATTAGCCAATGAAACTCTTCCTCCTTTTCTGAACAATCATAATCTGAGGTCCAAGCATGACCTGGACAGCTAGTCTACATCAATATGTGAAAGTTAAAAACAAAATGTTGGAAATAACAGATTTAAAGGAACCTATGGTAAATTTGTGGAGTCGTAGCATGTCCATAACACCAACATGAGCTAGAGCGCAACCAAATAAATCAGGTCTCTGTACAAAGTAAGAATACAATGATATTGAATGAAAAGGCACAAATGAAACAAATCAGAAAACAAAGCAAATGAACTGGACCTAATTTATAGAAGCACATGCTGACTCAAGTACATCATTTTCGACTCTTGGACAACATCAATCCAAGTAATTGGTTCTTTCAAATCCATTCGGACTAATTTATATTTTGGAGCATCTATATTAGTTAAAAATGTAAACACAGTATCATCATTCGCAATGGCTTCATATTGTGCATCAAAGTTATCAATAAGTTTGACAAATGGAGGAGGGAATTTCCATTCCGAAAGCTTTCCAGCCCATTAGGAATTTTGGTCAAGTCATAGTAAAGTTTGTTGACTGGATCGCACCCTTCTGAAATATTGAGAAGAATGTACTACACAATCAGCAAAAACCAAGAGCCATGTTCGTGATAAATATAAAATCATGTTCATGTAATTCACTGTAGTCTTGTCAAGCAATAGATGAAAATAAAACTACACTACATTTTTTTTTCTTGCAAAGTTGTGAAATTGATGACTTTTCCTACAACCTTCTCTGATCCTATCTGTAAACATAGATTCTTAATAGGTATATAAAATGTACATACTAATGAGTTGCTTACCTTTTTATGATATTTAAGTAAGATTTAAAAAGCAACAGAATAACGCTCCAGGTTTGTTAGATGCGATGCTTCAAGAAAGAAAAATGGCTAGAGCATAAACATTTTATCATAGAAATATTTCGTACTTGTTATCTTTGAAAATAAAAACATTATCGTTTTAGTCCCTATAAAAATTGTTTGATTTTAGTCCCTAAAAATTACTAAGTCATGCACTTTTGGTTCTTCCTTGGTGAAGCATTCCATTTTTTCTTTAAAAAGTATGGATTACAAATGAATAAAATATTATAGAAACTAAAATTATCCCAATTTCAAATACTAGAAACATATTTAAGCTAAATGAAAATCGGGCACAACAATATTATAAAGATCCAGGCTTTCTATAAAGACATATTATGGATTTTTGAAACTCAAAAACCTCTGAGAACTGATAGCATGGTTGGATTCACATTACATTATCTAGAAACACATTTAAATATAAACTAACGTGATTTCACGTAACATTCATAAGTTTACTTTAACATTAAGAAATTTATTCTGCATCCACAATTGAATATGAGTTGAAATTTAAATAAAGTTTTGCATTAGGTAACGAAGTTATACTGAGTTTCACTACTAAGTTGCCTTTAAAATTAAAAATAAATCGCATCTTTTTCAAAATCCATTTTACTCAATCAAATTCATTCAAAACTAATTTTTCAAAGTGTTATCCCAATCACACACCGAGAAAACCCAAATCTTGTTCTTCTAAAAAAAAAAGTAATAATATGTTACTTTGGTGCTGGATAGCGGCTATAAAAGAAACCTTTGTTGTCATGCGTCCAACTAATGGAGGAAAACTTTACCCGAAACATATAATATTTACCATTACAACCATCAGCTGTTCATTTCTATACCTGTTATTTTTTTAAGGAAAATGACACTTGAACAACCATTTTTGACAACATTTAGACACACGCACACGTGTCTAAATTTGAGTGGTCCATTTTCATTTAATTTTTCCAACTGGACCACTCAAATTTAGACACGTGTGCGCGTGTCTAAATGTTGTCAAAAATGGTTGTTCAAGTATCATTTTCCTTTTTTTAATAACGGCACAACATGATACGCCTTGCTCATCGCCATCCTCATCACTATTCTCTGGACAACTAACAAGTTCTACGTCTATTACATCATAGTTCAACAATCCATCATCAGAGTCCCCCAAGGCATTTTCCTGCTCACTTCAAGCAACGCCATCTCTTCTTCAGTTATCCTATCTTCGCCATCATTATCTGACAAATCATCGCGTAAGAAAGGAGAAAAGAGAAGGAAGGATGGAGTTTAGGGTTCCAAGAAAGATCCAATGCGAAGGAGGCCCACAATCGAGGCTAGGGTTTCAGGTAACGGTCAATGCGGAAGAGACCAGCGTGGTGGAGGAGTACATGGTGAAGGTTAAGATTCCTGGTAGGCCATAACAGCTACAAAACGCTACAAAGGGTTATTGAGACCTTGATGGCTGCAAAGGGGATGCAAAATGCTAAGGAGCAAGAGAAACACACAAGGAAAAAACACATACAAAAGGAGGGAAGAGAACGAGGGCAATGAATGGCCTGAAAAAAATTTAATTTTTTTTAATAAAACTATAAAAAGCGTTTACTAACGTGTTTTAATAGATAACGTTTCTTTAAACAAGCGTTGTCTATTGATATATTTCAAATTATGAATTAAAAAAATATTAAATAACTATAGTAGATAATGTTTTTTTTGAAAATACGCTATCTATTGTCATAATTATAAATATCGTTTTTTTAAATAAGTGTTATCTATTGTTCCACACATTCATAGATAGCGTTTATTTAAAAAACGCTATCTATTGAGTGTTATCTATAAGCAATTTTGTAGTAGTGTATAAGGGGCCTATGATATTGGTTAAAATGAAACTGAGGCAATAGAAGTTAACAAAATGAATTTGGAATGTTCAAAATCAGAGGTTGTCAGTTTCTGGCAGGAGATATTGCCTTAGTTGGTCATAAAACCGAGGCAGTAGGCCTATTTTGAGAAAGTTGTCAGGGTTGTTTGCCTCGTTTGGTCAGAAAACCAAGGTAGTAAGCCTATTTCAAAAAAGTTGTTAGGGTTGTTTTGCCTCGATTGGTCAAAGAACCAAGTAGTAGGCCTATTTTGAAAAAGTTGTCATGTTTTTGCCTCGTTTAGTTAGAGAACCTAGGCAATAGACCCATTTTGAAAAAGTTGTCAGGTGAAAAATCTTATTTGTATTGGTCAGTAGGGTTTTTTGCCTCGGTTGGTCAGAGAATCGAGGTAGTATACACCTTTAGGCACCAGTTTGTACTGAATTGAGGCATATAGTATCGTCAAAATTACGAAATTGTCATCGTGTTTTATATGCTTCGGTTTCAAAAAACTCGAAGTGTAATGTGCTAGGTTAATTAATACCTGTTTATTTACTAGTGCAAGTACAAGCAACATACAACAAACAAACACAACATAATTTCCATATGCGAAACTACCTATTTCAGACCAAACAAACATGCAACACATATTATCAAAGCATCAACAACTTTAAAACGTTGTAGTTAGCTTCCCTTGCGTATTATAAGATCAAACAACTCTGTGGATCTCAAATAACCACTCAACCAAATCTATCTGCTTATACAAATCATAAAAACATGATAAAGGCATATTGTTAGGACCATTCATCAATAGAGAGTCATATATAAAACTCAAACTTCACATGCAAACATGAACTACTTGGAGAAACACACAGACTCCAGAAAAGAGTAGAAAATAGTTTACATTGATTAGACGAGTATAACAAAAAAAAAATTAGACGAATATGTCAATATATACATTAATTAGATAAGCCTAATAATACATATTAGATGAGTCATTTATTTATTTATTAGATGAGTCTATTAATATAGATTGGATAAATTTGTCTATACACATGATACGAGTTTATTCATTTACTAATTAGACGAGTCTAACAATACACATAAGACAAGTGTGATCATATACTAATTATACAGGTCTAACTAATGAGGGAAAGGGCCAAAAAATATAACAACTTGACAAAGAGTAATAATGCAACGGAAATTCAATCCCCCTTCTTGCAAGAATATGCGAGGAGCACCAAACAAATAGAACAAAAATAGAATCCAAAGCACAAAGAGACACCAATAATTTTTAACGTGAAAAACTCCTCAATGCAAGAGTAAAAACCACGAGTTATCCAGACCAAAGAAAAATTCACTATGATCAATAATAGGGTACAAAAGAGTCTCCAATATTAACACCAATGTTCAATAAGCCAATTTAAATAAGCACAAATGCTTACAAATGAGAACAAAGAAGATGAAAATTCTCCAAAATAAGGTTGCTGGCGTGGGACCAATTTCTCCCAATCTAGACCTTTCATTGACGATCCAAACGGTCAGAATGAAGAACCATATGTGTGGAACCTACTGTCCAAAAATTAGCTCGATCCAACAGTGAAAGACTTCACATCGACAAAAACACTAATGCAGGTTTAGGGTTATGCAGGAATAACTTTCTCTCTTCCTTTTTCTCTCACTTGGCTTTTGCCTCTCTTCAAATGACTCTAATGTGCTCTACTAATCTGGCTCATCTCTATTTAACCTAGTGAGACATAAAGGTCCACATTATTTAGGCTTGTTCTCTACATAGGAAGGGAGTCCAACAACCCAACACTAACAACAAATATTAGACGAGTATATCATTGTAGAGTATATCGACGTAGATTCTGTCAATGTATTGATTAGACAGGTCTAACAACATATATTAGACAAGTCTATCAATATATAGTCAATTGATGTAGAGTTTGTCAATGTATTAATTAGATGAATATAATACAACACAACTTAGACCACTTTGTTCATACATTGATTAGTATTTTTAGCATGTGTACTCTACATATTTTTACATAGTTGTATTTTAGCAAATTTATTATTTTTGCATATACTGTCTCATTTGTATTTTTACTCTTTACATTTCTATAAACATATTGATTTTCCAAATATATAAAACACTATTTTAGAAAAAGTTAAAAATATTTATTATTTATTACCTCCACTTTAAATCTCTTTTAATATTATATATATATATATATATATATATATATATATATATATATATATATATATATATATATATATATATATTATGTTATGTGTATATATACTAACATAAAACACACACAAGAAATACAAAGCCATGCCGGGTTCAAAACAAGTCATAAGGATAAAATTGAAAATATATGTATACGTGCTTCTCTATATATATTCTTGTACATATTTTATTTTAATAAATTCAAATTTAATATTATATTAATTTATAAATTCAATAAATTTATTTAAGTATTATGAATTATTGTTTTCTTTATTAGATATATGTAATATATACTTTGAATTAGGCAATAGTCGATGACCAATATAGAACAATATATAATTTGAATAACAACAATGTTCAACACGCATTTTTTCTCTCTCAAATTATCTCCTAAAAATTCTATTCCTAATATCAACATTGCAATTGATATGTAAGTTTTGTTGTCATCTCTTGCTTCACACCAGCCCTTTTCATGTGTTGTATGCACAGCTTTAAATTTTCCATGACTTTCTCACTACTTTTCCTGCATGTTTCAATTTAGTCGTCAACTACAATTTAATTAATGAAACTGTTCCAGAGCGTGCTACACGTTTTCTTGCATTATATGACCGAAAATCCCCAACACACATTACACGATAATATTTTTAGTGCATATCACGACAGCACCACCACCATATACTCTCCCAAACTGCTTAAATAAACTCATGGTTCCATATTTTAACCTTCTTTACTTCACATCCTCAAAAATAGAATGTCTACTTGCTTTCTTAAACTATTTTATGCACTTCTGCTTTTGTTGCATACTGCAGCACCCATTCTGGTGTTCAACAATAACGCAGAAATAAAGTGCATTGAGAGGGAGAGACAGGCACTCCTCAACTTCAAGCATGGCCTGGTGGAGCCCTTTTGGTATGCTGTCTACATGGAGAGATGAAGACAGCAGTCGAGATTGTTGCAAATGGAAAGGCATTCAATGTGACAATCAAACAGGATCATGTAACCATCCTTCGTCTCAGTTTTTTGAGTGGTACACTGAATATCACTTCATTGTTTCCCTTGCAAAATATTCAACATTTGCAACTCAGTCAAAATTTTGTTTTTGGGGAGTGACATCCCACAAGTCATTGCCTCACTAACCAACTTAAGATATCTCAATCTCACCGATTCTGGTTTTGGTGGCAACATTCCTACCCAACTTGGAAGCCTTACACACTTAAGGTATCTCGATCTCAGTTACAATTATCTTAACGGGGAACTCCCTTATCAACTTGGAAAGTTGTCACAGTTGAGGTACCTTGATCTTACAGGAAATTCTTTTTTTGGAGCACTCCCTTTCCAGGTTGGGAATCTTCCTTTCTTGCACACTCTTGGACTTGAAGGCAATTTTGATCTCAAACCTAAGGATGCAGAGTGGTTGTCTAATCTCTATTACCTAACAAATATTAAGTTCTATTATTTACCTAATCCTGACTGGTTGCAAACAATAAAATTTCCAAAGCTAAGTGAGTTAAGGCTTGGTTGTTCACTTTTAGATACCCATATCCAATCTCTTTATCATTCCAACTTTTTGACTTCTCTTACCATCCTTGATCTCTCTTTTAAGATGCTGACATCCTCAACGCTTCAATCATTGTCAAACTTTAGCCTTAATCTTCAAGAGCTCTACCTTTCTTATAATAACATTGATAGTTTTCTAATATCAACTACTTCAATTACAAATTCTTTATCCTCTCTCTTCATCCTCGATCTTTCCTTCAATATGTTGAAATCATCATCCATATTTTATTGGCTCTTCAACTCCACTACCAATATCCGTACACTTGACCTTTATGGAAATGTGTTAGGAGGTCCCATTCCAGATGAATTTGGAAATGTGATGAACTCCCTTGAAGTTCTTGAGCTCTCTCATAACAAACTTCAAGGTGAGATTCCATCTTCCTATGGGAACATATGCACATTGCAGATTTTACACCTCCAAAATAACAAGTTAAGTGGGGAAATTTCTGGCTTCTTTCAAAATTCTTCACTGTGCAATAGACACGTGTTGCAGAGTTTGGATTTCTCTTATAACCAGATTACCGGTATTCTACCTGCAAGCATTGGATTGCTATCTGAGTTGGAGGGTTTGTACTTGGATGGAAATTATTTGGAGGGTGACGTCACAGAATCCCATCTTTTCAGTTTTTCGAAATTAAGGTACCTGTCTTTGTCAGGGAACTCTCTGTCTCTAAAGGTAGTCTCTAGTTGGTTTCTTCCTTTCCAAATAATAAACTTGGGACTAAGATCTTGCAAGTTGGGTCCAAGTTTTCCTAGTTGGCTCAATACACAAAGTTCACTAAAGGCACTCGATATTTCACAGAATGGGCTTAATTACATACCAGAATGGTTTTGGTACAAATTGCGAAATATGTTAATGTTGAATATTTCTCACAACAATGTTACCGGTGCAATTCCTAGTTTATCATTGAAGTTTCTCACTAGGCGTCCATAATTCTGAATTCAAATCAATTTGAAGGAAAAATTCCATTATTTCTACTTCAAGCTTCGGAGCTGAAGCTTTCAATAAAGTTTCAGATCTGTTTTCATTCATATGTGATCAAAACACCTCTGCAATGAAAATTTTGGATTTATCAAATAATCAATTGAAGGGACAGCTCCCAAACTGTTGGAAATCTGTAGATGGATTATTCTTTCTTGATTTAAGCAGAAATAAATTGTCGGAAGATTCCTGTGTCCATGGGTAGCCTTGATTTAAAAGTATTGGTTTTACGAAACAATAACCTAATGGGTGAATTAGTTTCCACTTTGAAGAATTGCAGCTATTTAAAGATATTGGATGTGGCTGAAAATATGTTGTCTGGTCCCATACCATCATGGATAGGAGAAAGTATGCAGCAGTTGGTAGTCGTGAACATGCGATAGAATCACTTTTCTGGAAATTTTCCTGTTCAGTTTTGTTATTTGAAGCATATTCAAGTGTTGGATCTTTCAACGAATATGTTATCAAAAAAATTCCATCTTGCTTAAAGAATTTGACTGCATTGTCGAAAAAGAGCATCAACAATAGTCATATTCTAGATCCATATTTGATCAATATCCCTTATATAGGTTATTATGGCAGTTTTGGTACGGGAGATTATTCCCTAGAGAAGAGCATGATGTGGAAAGGTGTGGAACAGGAATTCAACCATCCAGAGTTAAAACTTAAGAGCATTGATCTTTCAAGTAATAAGTTGACAGGTGATATACCAGAAGAGATTGGATATTTACTTGGATTAGTTTCCTTGAATTTATCAAGAAATAATTTGAGTGGAGAAATTCCTTCAGAGATAGGAAATTTAAGTTCACTAGAGTCTCCTTGACTTATCAAGAAATCATATCAGTGGGGGAATTCTTTTCTCTCTTTCTCAAATTGATTTTCTTGCCAAGTTAGATTTGTAACACAACTCTCTTTCTGGAAGAATCCCATCAGGACGACATTTTGAAACCTTTGGTGTCTCAAGTTTTGAAGGGAATGTTGGCCTTTGTGAACAACTTAACAAAACTTGCCCTATAGATGGAAATCAAACAACAGCAAAGCCTGCAGAATATGGAACAGTGAAAACTGATGAAGATTATGTTTTTCATGGGACACTGTACATGAGCATGGAGAAATTTTGGGGCTTATTAAGGTCAATTCTACTTTGGCATCCATGGAGAAATTTACACAAGGTTTCTGAACAGATTGTTAGACTGTGTATGCCAACGATTTTAGTGAATGGGGCGAACTGTTGCAGGGGACTCGTGTGCAGGAGGAAGCATGTTCTAGCTTCTATTTTATATATTCATATGTTTTACCTTCAACCTGATTTATAAACAAGCATAGTTATGTCTTTTTCTTGTAATCTACCTGATTTATGGCTACTAGTGCAAGACATTCAGTTTTGGAGTTTATAATCTATGTAATGAATTGCAATTTCTTGTTTAGAGAGGGACTTACTAAGATTTGGTTGTTTTTTCTTTCTATAATATATTTGTAACTTATGTTTTTTGTTCTTCAAAGCAACGATAATATAAAAATTCCCTGTTTCTTACTCTCTTGTTTTTTTAGTGTATCTTTCTTCTTTGAGTTTATCTAACTAGCCTAGTATCAGAGAGTACATAGGATTCTAAATCGTTTTCCTTTTCATAGAACTTACAGTTTTTAAAATCACATGAACAACCTCGTGAGTCTTACCTTCATCTTAAATAGAATTCAGCATTGTAGTGTGTCCACCACAGTTCCATATGATGACATGGATGAATGATGCTGCTACAGAAAAATATTTCAATTTATTTACAAAAGTAAGCAAATTTGTAGGCTATATTACTAATCGAGGTCATTAATACATATAATTATAATTGATTATAATCTGAATGTAATTGATTACCATTTTTGGTCCTTTATAGACACTCTTGTAGTTAATTATCATAATGGAACGCATATTGATGTTCCATCTTGATTAGGCTATTGTAATCGACAAAAATTGTAATCCATTAAATAATTATGTTATTAAAGATAATCTTTTAATAAAAGAAGGTACAAGAGTAAATTAATAATAAAAAACAATAAAGACTAAAGAAAAATAAAAAAGTTATTGATGATAAGAACATGTTCCCGTGTGACCTTCATTTTGACAATAAAAACATTTTTTCGATTTATTGGGAATTGGTTGGTCCATTTCATTATGGATTCAAGTAGTAGTTGTTCTTCTTCATATCTTATGTTGCATTTGAGAATTTGGTATGAAATTTGTACCAGTATAAGTAGACCAATAATCTTCATTTCATATATAGCATATGAAATTGGACTTGATAAGCCTTATTAATGATGTTGAGACTGTAAACAGGATTGATAAATTTCATTAGCGGTATATGAGAATATGCACAAACAGTTATCACATGATGACAAGGGAGACATTGCATGAAATTGGTTGAGGGTAATATTGGTGAGGGGTTGATATCTCCTGCACGTTAAATTTTGGTTATTCTTAAAGATACCGATGGACATAACAAAATGTTAATTGTTGTTGATTTTTTTCGAAGAACGACAATAATGTCTCGTGTCCTTTCAAATGAAAAAATGTTGATTGTTGTTGTTGATGACCTACTCTTAACATGGACTAAACTCTAAACCCCCATTCAACAAACCATGCTTGTGTCTTTTCAAATGTTGTTTGCATTAGAGTATCATTTGTATGTGATTTATTGTCACAGATGAAGGTGCAGTGGATTCCTGAACATGAAAGTCAAATTCATAGAAATTTTCATACTAAAGCATCTCACAGGAAATCAAAGATGTTTAGAGATGCACAAAGTTCAAGAGAATGCCCTTACTGGGTTGCGTAACACATTTGAAACTCCTTACTGGCACATTGGAATTCTCCAAATTATTGCAATAAATGTGCTACTGCTTAGGGGAATAGAGTTTAAAAATAGGGTGGGACCATGCATATAGGTGGATCAATCACTGGTCATGAACATATGTAATTTGTATGGTAAACTTTCATTCCTTTTATATCCATTACATATAACTTATGTATTTTAAATTCTATGTACATGTATAACTCCATAATCTGTTTCAAGCACAAGAGTTGAAACGAGTTGTCCATGTTGATGAGGTTTTTCAACAAACTCATCTTCAGAAGGGATTTGGCCAATTCTTTGATGAAAGGTCTCGAAAGACCCATGTAAGCAAATATTTTTAATATTAATTGCTTTAAAATTTAAATTTATTCTACTATATCCTTTACTAACATTGTGCATAATGTTGAACAGGAAGAATTTTCAATTAGACTTTCATAGGTCATATCTGAGCATGAGTCATGTCCTAATGCATCAGGAGAGAATAATGATGACGATGACATGCTTAAGACACAATATTGGATCAATATCGTTGGTGGGAAGAGAAAAGGATGAGTCTAGAGGGCAGGACAACTTGCTACAAATTATTCGGCGAGAATAAGTAGTCTCAAGCACCAACCATCTTCTTCTACCAGTGTTGACAACAACGTTGTCCAACTCACGTAGCGATTACAAAGACGTGACCAGGAAAACAAAGATTTGAGCAAGAGTTTCAACAAGAACATTAAACTTATATTCTATAATTGAATATTGTTTATTGCAGGTCTGATTGTCTCACTGCGGATTGGATATCTTTATTGCAAGTCTAATTGTCTTATTGTGGGTTGAATATTGTTTTTGCAGGTTTGATTGTCCCAATGTAGGAGTAAACATCCAATATAGATTGCACTTGAATCTTCCACGACCTTACCAATAAACTTATCGAAAAATATATCCTTCATTAATTACCGATGGATATATTCTTCAATAATTATCAATAGATATATCATTCGATTAAACATATTCTTTGATAATTACTTGTTGATTTATCCATCGATAATTATTGATGATCAACCTTCATCAATAATGATTTATCGACAAAAAATGATTTTTTTCGACACAGTGTGTCTCTCAATAAATCTTGTTTTTTTAGGGAAACTTCGTTCCCTCTTTCTTTTGGAACATGTGGAAATTGCGGACTTTACCGCTCTCACTTGACAAGTTCAGTGGGGAAATTTCTAATTTCTTTCAGAATTCATCATGGTGCAACAAACACGTGTTTCAAAGTTTACATTTGGCCTTTAAAAACATTACAGGAAGGTTACCTAAAAGCATTGGATTGCTATCTGAATTGAGTAAACTTACGTGGGTGGGAAATTATTTAGAGGGTGATGTTACTTAATCGCATCTTTCTATTTTTTCCAAACTAGTATTCTTACATTTATCACATAACTCATTGTCACTAAAAATTTGTCCTACTTGGGTTCCTCCTTTCCAATTATGGTTCTTGGGATTAAGATCTTGTAATATGGGCCCAACATTTCCTGGTTGGCTTCAGACTCAAACTTCCATAATATTTCTAGATATTTCTAATAGTAGGCTTAATGATTCCGTACCAGACTGGTTTTGGAACAACTTCCAAAATATGGGAATATTACGTATGTCTTAAAATAATCTCATTGGTGAAATTCCCAACATATCATTGAAGCTTGTTTATAGACAATTCATATTTCTGCATTCAAATCAATTTGAAGGAAAAATTCCATCCTTTTTACTACAAGCTCCAAAACTCAAGCTCTCCAAAAATAAATTTTCAAATTTGTTTTCATTCTTATGTGATCAAAGCACATATATGCAAATTGGGTATTGTTTCTCCTAGCTCCAGTTATCCGAACACTGAATGGGGGCAACCTGCAATAGACA
Organism: Vigna reflexopilosa; assembly: GCA_027742785.1. NCBI lineage: Eukaryota > Viridiplantae > Streptophyta > Magnoliopsida > Fabales > Fabaceae > Vigna > Vigna reflexopilosa. Next base: position 24,893,904 of record CM050923.1, read on the forward strand.
CTCTGACGCTCAAGTTAGAAATTTTCTCCATAGACCTTTATAATTTAGTAGGGAGTAAAACGTGAGTTTACCTCGAACCTAAACCCTTATTTATAGATTTTAAAGGAATATCACCAATTAATTTACCTCTTAATGGTCATTAATGCAAACCTTAACTATTTAATGGTAGTCGTTATCACATTTATTTGTGCATTAACTCTGCTCAACGGTTGTCGGGACCGAACGGTTGATAGGCTCTTTCCTGCACGTTGACCGTTAGGTTCCTTAGGGTCGTATGTCATCCTAATCGATCGGTAGTATATGAGGCCAAAGTGAGGTAGAGACTCTCTCGCACCTTTACCGTTCGGGTGAGCACTCGGGTGAGCACTACGAAAAGGTTCCTTATCAAGCGCAGGATCCATGACTTCGCTTATAACTTTCCCAAGATCGAAGATGCTTGGGTGAGAGTTATGGAAGCGCCCATAACTGAGCTGTTTAGATCTTAGGAGTTCACTTGGATCGTTCCCTAAGATCAAGGTGAGAGTTCTTGAAGAGCGTTTCTTACCGTTCAGTTTATATCTTAGGAGTTCACTTGGAGCATTCTCTAAGATCAAGGTGAGAATTCACGAGGAGTGTTCCTTACTGTTCGGTTTAGATCTCAAGAGTTACCGAGGAGCATTCCCTAAGATTAAAGTGAGAGTTCACGAAGAGCGTTCCTCACCGTTCAATTTAGATCTTAGGAGTTCACTACGAGCGAACCCTAAGATCAAGGTGAGATTTCATGAGGACTATTCCTCACCGTTCGGTTTAGATCTTAGGAGTTCACTAGGAGCGTGCCCTAAGATCAAGGTGAGAGTTCACGAGGAGCTTTCCTCACCGTTCGGTTTTGATCTTAGGAGTTCACTAGGAGTGTGCCCTGAGATCAAGGTGAGAGTTCACAAGAAGCGTTCCTCACCGTTCAGTTTAGATCTTAGGAGTTCACTAGGAGCGTGTGCTAAGATCAAGGTGAGAGTTCACGAGGAGCGTTCCTCACTGTTCGATTTAGATCTTAGGAGTTCACTAGGCGGGTGCCCAAAGATCAAGGTAAGAGTTCACGAGGAGCGTTCCTCACCGTTTGGTTTAGATCTTAGGAGTTCACGATGAGCGTTCCTCACCATTCGATTTAGATCTTAGGAGTTCACTAGGAGCATGCCTTAAGATTAAGGTGAGAGTTCACGAGGAGCGTTCCTTACTGTTCGGTTGACACTAGGATTTCACTTGGAACGTTTCCTAGGTCAAAAATTCCAATGTGAGCAGTTGATAAGAGTTTTCTTAGTTCTTTTTAAAACCCTTTCTTTGAGCTGGACGGTTGGCATAACTTGCTCAAAATTTCGATGGAAATCATTTGATAGTAATATCAAATTTTCAAATTACATCACACTTTTTAAACTGGAAAAAACCAAATAGAAAGCTTAGCTCTATTCTTACCACAAGTATGTCATTCGGTCCTGAGTGCACGCTCGCTTGCCCTCCTTTCACTCCCGGCCTACCGAGGGTGAATCATTCTCTTTGCGCTGTCTTTTTTGGACAGCTCGCATGTCCTTGATTCGAATGAACTCAGCGACTCTCTCCTGCACTTCTCCCATGGTTGAAGGTGGTTGAGCAAATAGGTTATCCACAAAGGAGCACGACCTTAAGGCGCGGTTGATAGGGTGCTGATGATGAATTTCTTACCAACACCCTTTACCTGTCGTGCGATTCGGTTCAATCGAGCCATGAAGTCCCTCAGGTCTTCATCTTTTTCCTGTTTGATTTTAGTAAGCTCTATATAGGTAAGGTGTTGCGTCTTACTGGAAGCGAACTGTCGTTCAAACATGCGTCTCAAAGTTGCAAAACTATCAATGGTCCTGGGATGAAGAGAGTGAAATTATTCCAAAGTTTATCCTTTAATCGTCAAGGAAAAAACCCTACACCAAACCCTTATACTGGTTGAATAGATTGCCATGGCGTCAACAAATGACCTCAAGTGCTCTTTCGAGTACCCCGATCCATCATACCTTTCCAAAACTGGGAGCGCCCTTTCCGGCATTTGCTCTTCCATGACTGTAGTTGTAAAGGGATGAAGTGCCCTGACCCGAGCAGCATGAACCAGACCGGTAGGACTACTCCAGGAACTGTTTTCCCCCTGATTAGTGCCTTCCTAATCAGAGTCTGAGAATTCCACTATGGGTGTCCGAGTGGGTGCAGCCGACCTTTGACTAGGTGGGGCCCTCCGCCCCGCTTAACGGTCCCTACATGCTACATCTCGGTCGACCCTTAGAGTTTCAATTTCATCCTGCATGACTTCCGTCCTCCTCTGCATCTCCTGCATAAACGCCACTAGGTCTTGAGCCATCCTTATGATCTTGCTAGGTTGTCTTCGAAAATCTTCGGCCTCACGGTGGGCGCCAAAATGTTTATGCTAAAATGGGATGAGGATCTCCGCTGAATGTTCTCCTGTCACTATCGAGCGTCTTGTTGTCGATGCCGAGCGTCCTGCTGTCGATGTCGAGCGTCCTGCTTCTCCTAGCTCCAGTTATCCGAACACCGAATGAGGGGCGACCTGCAAAAGAAGCTCAAGTCAGAAATTTTCTCCGTAGGCCTTTATAATTTAGTAGTTAGTAAAACATGAGTTTATCTCAATCCTAAACCCTTATTTATAGAGTTTAAAAGAATCTGACCAATTAATTTACCTCTTAATGGTCATTAATGCAAACCTTAATCGTTTAACGATATTTGTTATCATATTTATTTGTACATTAACTCTGCTTAACGATTATTGAGATTGAACGGATGATAAACTTTTTCCTGTATGTTGACCGTTTGATTCCTTAGGATCGTATGTCGTTCTAATCAATCGATATATAGTATATGAGCACAAAATGAGTTAGAGACTCTCTTACATGTTTACCATTCATTCGATCATAATAACACAATTAAATTCTCAAACTTTGTATACGTAAATAAACTCATTTATTGTTCACATATTTTTATTCGGTTTTCGGGAAATTAAATTCCAATGTATGAACAATATTCAATATAAATTTTCCAACCTGGATGACCACTGTTCACGGATGGGAATTTGGCTTTTGCTACTTTGCTACTTTAATTACGTGAACCATAGACAGTCTACGTGTTTAAATATAGTTTGAAAGAATATAAAAATGAGTTAATGAAAAGTTTGTATATTAAAAAATGTTGGCAGGAGTTGAGATCAGTAAATTTTATTAACAATTTTGTTTTATTCTTAAAATAAAATCATGAGACTCTTCGTAACATTAAAATAGAGAATATCGTAAACCTTATAATTTAATAATGTGAATGGAATTAAAGTAAGAAAATTAATTAAATTTTATGAATTATAATTATTAAAAAATTGTTGGATATTTTTGTGCAGTTTATCACGTTGTGTGGAAGAACTTATTTTGACGATCATGTTACAACTTTATAAAAGATTTTTTTAAAAGTAATTTCTCTTTTTTAAAGAAAAATAATTTTTTCTCAAAAAAGAGAAAAATATTTTAAACCTTTTTTCTTTTGGTAATTAAAAGTACTCTGGGTGCGAGTGCGATCGAGTTTCACATTTGACAATAAGAACATTTCTGTCCATAGAATTCCCTAGAGTTCATGGCTCACAATGATAATTGAAACCTTTATTAAATATCATGTAAAACTGAGGATTTTTAATTAAATTTTTAAGCATTTAAAATACTTTTTTATTTTTATCTAATTGATTTTTTATTTGATTATATTATTAATTGAATGATGTAAATTTTGTTTTTGTTTTTCTAGTTCTCTAAATCATCTATCAATCCGTGTAATTCATTTTTCTTTTAATCTCACTGAAAAAAAAATAATGTTATCATTTTATCAATAAAAAAATAAAATAGAAATTAGTAAAATAAAAATAAAAAATAATTTAAATATTTAATAAAACAAAAATTTCTAATAAAAACTCAATTACAGCTACGTAAAGTTAGAAAACAATTAAAATTTAATTAAGTGGTCATTTGAATTACTTTCTAAATTTAATATCCACAATACGTATACTCTTAAGTTCGATGTTATATATAATTAGTTCACAATCATGTCTTTTGCTAGTATTTTATAAAACGATTTTAGTTATATTTGAAAAAAAAATCATTTAGATGAGCAATTTTATAACAATATAATTACATTCTTAAAAGTTAATCACATCATAGTTTAATATTATTTACGAATAAAAAGTAAGATAATTTAAATACTTTTTTTCATTTGAAAAGTTTTAAAAAAAAAATCATTAAGAAGCTCACGTTCCAAATTGAGTAATATCTCAGATACATAATAATTGATGCTAACAATATTACATGAAATTTGGATCCGACCTAAGATAACCATGCATTCAAGGTCTTATCCGCTTTGAAGTGTTGACTGCTTTTATCATTTATACACATATTCTCTCTTTACACTTTTTTTTGAAATGACATTTGTGGTTTCCAAAACGTTTGTTTTTTCTTTGAAAAATACCATATTAATAAAAAGATTCAAATATGTTTTACTTTCTAATTGACAGAAAATAGGAATCTAATAATTTTTATGCAATTTAATCATTAGCTTATTAAAAAATAATAAAAATAATTATTCTAATTTAATTCTATTATATTTTCTATGTAATAAATAATATTTCAAATTTGTGTTTGAAACATAAATTCAAACTCAAGTGTTAGTTTGAGATGTATTTAACACTTAAAAAATTTTAAAAATAATTGCACAAAAAAGGGAAAATTACCCTGTTTGCAAAGAACTGAAGACATTTAACAAAATTAAAAGGAGTTAACACAGCTTGAGTGTTTTGTTATTGTAAATTCAAAATGTTGTCAAAGTATCATTATTCTTTGTTATTTATACACTCATTCTCTTTTTACTCTATTTTTTTTTTCTTGGAAACAATCTCATATTTGTAAAAAGAGTTAAATATAGCTTTACTTTCTAAACATTGATAGAAAATTGAAATCCATTAACTTTTATGCAATTTTAATTTTCAAACTTCAAAACTAAATAAAATAATTATTTTAATTTAATTTTATTAATTGTTAGACATAAGTTCAAACTTAAATGTTAGTTTGAGATGTATTTAACACGTAAAAAATATTAACTTCATTTAATTAAAATAATTCTATTTGTACTATATGATCATCCGTAAATATTAGACTGGACAGTCCAAATCATCAGACATGTAACAAGAACAATCATAGTTATCATTCTGAGACTGGATGGCTGTGACCTACAGACCAAATTATAAGTTTTCACAACAGTTAGATCTAACACCGATTCACTCACAAAAAAAAAGTATGATTATTATTAAGTGGATCATAATTAAGCCGTCCTTATATCCAAAGTTTAAAAATTAAAGAGATATTTAACTCTTATAAAAATCATATGATAAATAATTTGTGAAGATAAAATTGGGCATAGGTAATTGCAGCCTATTAAAATAGATTTTAACTTAAATATAGTCTTAGTGCTTAAAATATAGTTATGTTTTGTTTTTGGTTTCTATTCCTTTTTAACTTTTGATGTCTGTAATTTTTTTGTTACAGTCTTCGTAGAATAACTGTTGTTGTCTTTTTAGTACTTTTATTATTCATTGGCCTCGTTGAAAATTATTTAGTAATCACTGAAAAAGTAATATGTATATTACAAAAACAAAACAAAAACTATTTAGAGAGATTAATGTGTAAGGATGATTATATTTTACAAATCACACCAAGACAACAAGGTTAAAGATACTTGCTGCCTTTATTATTTTTGATCAATTCTTTTTTTTTTCACTTTTTCAAAAGCAAAAAAGTGACCTGAATAAAGAAAGATGTTTTATGGTTATTACTCTTTCAAAATCTAAAGTAGCCGACTATATGAAACATATTTGACCAGCGAAAATGGAATTTTGGTAACTGGTCTAATTCATACTAAAGTTTGTTTCTTTTATTTTTTGTTTGGATCTTGGTAAGTGGTCTAATTCATACTAAAGTTTGTTTTCTTTTTTATTTGTTTTGGATCTTTGGTAAAGGGAGATGTTATTGATGTAGTGATGAACAGTTAATGGATCAGTTGGACTATTGTTAATTCATTGAAAGAATCGGAAGAAACTTAACAGGCGTGTTACAAGTGACTGATTAGGGATGTTTAGACTTTTTTTTTATGTGTGAAATATTTGATGGTTAGATTGTTTAAGGATTGAGAAAATAATTTAAGAGTAGTAATAATTACAATGATGATGACACTCAATATTTTTATTTATGAAAATTTTAATTATAAATAAAATTTTTATTAATAAAGTATTATTTCATAAGAACTATTATTTCTTTAAGTATTTTTCTAAACTTTTTTAAGTTTTTTTATTTATTTCCGACTTCATCTATTTAAAGATCAAAAAACATTATAGGACTCCTGACAGTAACATCTATTAGTATTATAGAGTTTATTTTAGTTTCACATAGTTTAGTATTATGAGTTTATTTAATTAGGGTTTCCAAAATATTGTTACTGGTTAGGGTTTCTAAAATTGTTGCTACTTATTGAGGTTACCCAAACCTTAGCTACTTTAGGGTTTCCAAAATTGTTGGTTTTTTTTTTCTTTTGGTATTATTGAAATTATTTTATTATCATCAAAATGTTTTAACAATAAAATACACAATTAAATAATTTGAAATTAAAAATAAATATTGTTATATAAAATAAATTTTAAACATTATTCAATACAATTAATTGTTCAACATATTGTTCAATAGTAAAAATTAAAAAAAAACATGTTCAATAAATATCATTAATTTTTTCTTCTTCATTGTCTTCATCATTTATGCTTTCTTGATTAGATACCTTTAATATAAAATAATAGTTAGTTAATAATATATTAAAAAAATATTTCATAAATTTAACTATTATTATCGATAATAGTTGAAAAATGGCAAACTATGAAAGTAATTGGCAATATATTGAATTCTATCATCTACAATGCATATATCTTGAATTTAGTCAAAATATCTTTTTTGACTAACCTATAAATCCACCTATCCTCTTCAAAATCAAACATGGACCTTGACCCTTTTCTAACATAGTCTTTCCCATCATTTTCTTTTTGTTCTTGGAGAATACTCTGAAAAGACACTAGTGCAGTTACGGAAAATGACAACGGTTATTTTCATCCATAGGCAGTGGTTTCTGAACCGAGACATATACAGACGAGGAAAAAACTCTAGCCTTTTATGCTCGATTCATAACCGAGGTTAAAAAGGGTAAGATTTTTCCTCGGTTCAAAAGTAACCGAAGCAGTAGAGTTTTTGTTTTTTTGTTTTTTTTTCGAATGACTTTACGCCTCGGTTCCTTTTGAATCGACGCAGTATGACAACCTCTACTGTCTCGGTTGGGACCATAACCGAGGCAGTAGAGTGTTTTTCTATTTTTATTTTTTTCTTTTTCGCCAAACTTTCTACCTCGGTTCTGACCTTAATCGATGCCATAGGGGGGCTTTCTACCTTGATTATGGTGACAATCGAGGCGTATTCCCTTGTGTTTTTTTAAGAACAGGTCTGTTTCTGCAACATTCCCAACTGCAAAAACAGACCTGCATATAATTTTACAGTCAGAACAATACAGAACAATCAAGAAACATATATTTTCAATAAAAAATATGTTGAAACATAAATGCATTCAATGTAATCATAAATTAACTTCTTAGAAGCATAAATCAATTCAGTGTAATCATAAATAAACTTTGAAGCATAAATCAATCAAATGTACAAAGTTAAACTAATAATAATGTACAAAAGCATAAAACAACTTAGAAGCATAAACTTAGAACTTACTATATCCTAATATCTGCTACATTCTATTATATAGTAGTTATTACATATGTAACCCATGCTTTCCTCACGAGTTTAAGTGACTTCTCTGGAATTGGAGTAGTCATATTGAATTCTACATAAAATACAATGATTTCAATTAGTAAATATGAAATCTAAACTATAGAGAAAATAAAATTCAAACCTAAATATTACCGTTTCCCATCCACTAGTGTAATGTGCACGAATAATGGTCAAATTTACTTTCTAAACATTGATAGAAAATTGAAATCCATTAACTTTTATGCAATTTTAATTTTCAAACTTCAAAACTAAATAAAATAATTATTTTAATTTAATTTTATTAATTGTTAGACATAAGTTCAAACTTAAATGTTAGTTTGAGATGTATTTAACACGTAAAAAATATTAACTTCATTTAATTAAAATAATTCTATTTGTACTATATGATCATCCGTAAATATTAGACTGGACAGTCCAAATCATCAGACATGTAACAAGAACAATCATAGTTATCATTCTGAGACTGGATGGCTGTGACCTACAGACCAAATTATAAGTTTTCACAACAGTTAGATCTAACACCGATTCACTCACAAAAAAAAAAGTATGATTATTATTAAGTGGATCATAATTAAGCCGTCCTTATATCCAAAGTTTAAAAATTAAAGAGATATTTAACTCTTATAAAAATCATATGATAAATAATTTGTGAAGATAAAATTGGGCATAGGTAATTGCAGCCTATTAAAATAGATTTTAACTTAAATATAGTCTTAGTGCTTAAAATATAGTTATGTTTTGTTTTTGGTTTCTATTCCTTTTTAACTTTTGATGTCTGTAATTTTTTTGTTACAGTCTTCGTAGAATAACTGTTGTTGTCTTTTTAGTACTTTTATTATTCATTGGCCTCGTTGAAAATTATTTAGTAATCACTGAAAAAGTAATATGTATATTACAAAAACAAAACAAAAACTATTTAGAGAGATTAATGTGTAAGGATGATTATATTTTACAAATCACACCAAGACAACAAGGTTAAAGATACTTGCTGCCTTTATTATTTTTGATCAATTCTTTTTTTTTTTCACTTTTTCACTTTTTCACTTTTTCACTTTTTCAAAAGCAAAAAAGTGACCTGAATAAAGAAAGATGTTTTATGGTTATTACTCTTTCAAAATCTAAAGTAGCCGACTATATGAAACATATTTGACCAGCGAAAATGGAATTTTGGTAACTGGTCTAATTCATACTAAAGTTTGTTTCTTTTATTTTTGTTGGATCTGGTAAGTGGTCTAATTCATACTAAGTTGTTTCTTTATTTTTGTTTGGATCTTGGTAAGTGGTCTAATTCATACTAAAGTTTGTTTTCTTTTTTATTTGTTTTGGATCTTTGGTAAAGGGAGATGTTATTGATGTAGTGATGAACAATTAATGGATCAGTTGGACTATTGTTAATTCATTGAAAGAATCGGAAGAAACTTAACAGGCGTGTTACAAGTGACTGATTAGGGATGTTTAGACTTTTTTTTTATGTGTGAAATATTTGATGGTTAGATTGTTTAAGGATTGAGAAAATAATTTAAGAGTAGTAATGATTACAATGATGATGACACTCAATATTTTTATTTATGAAAATGTTAATTATAAATAAAATTTTTATTAATCAAGTATTATTTCATAAGAACTATTATTTCTTTAAATATTTTTCTAAACTTTTTTAAGTTTTTTTTAGATTTCTGACTCTATACTTCATCTGTTTAAAGATCAAAATACATTATAAGACTCCTGACATTAACATCTATTAGTATTATAGAGTTTATTTTAGTTTCACATCGTTTAATATTGTGAGTTTATTTAATTAGGGTTTCCAAAATATTGTTACTTGTTAGGGTTTCTAAAATTGTTGATACTTGTTAGGGTTTCTAAAATTGTTGCTACTTATTGAGGTTACCCAAACCTTAGCTACTTTAGGGTTTCCAAAATTGTTGGTTTTTTTTTTCTTTTGGTATTATTGAAATTATTTTATTATCAACAAAATGTTTTAACAATAAAATACACAATTAAATAATTTGAAATTAAAAATAAATATTGTTATATAAAATAAATTTTAAACATTATTCAATACAATTAATTGTTCAACATATTGTTCAATAGTAAAAATGAAAAAAAACATGTTCAATAAATATCATTAATTTTTTCTTCTTCATTATCTTCATTTATGCTTTCTTGATTAGATACCTTTAATATAAAATAATAATTAGTTAATAATATATTAAAAAAATATTTCATAAATTTAACTAGTTGAAAAATGGCAAACTATGAAAGTAATTGGCAATATATTGAATTCTATCATCTACTATAAGACCCATGAAAAAAAAAAATATATATATATATATATATATATATATATATATATAGTAGTAAATTTTAGTATTTTATTAGTAATAATAATTTTAATGGATAGAAAAATGTAAATTTTGGATATAAAATTATATTAATTTTAGGAGGGGTTCAAATTTTTGGTAACTTATTTAGTATTTTTTTTAAATTGAATAGTAAAAAGTGAATAGTGAATAGTAAAAATAAATTCTTATCATGAAAGAAATTAGGATTCCTTAGCATGGAAGAAATTAGGATTTCTTAGTATGGAAGAAATTAGGATCAGATTTAATAAGTAAATGATTAAAATATTATTTTTTAAATAATATTAAAATAATAAATAATATTAAAATATTAATGAATAGTACATTTTTTTAACTATAATTAGCCATGGGAGGGAAGGGTATTTTGCACCAAGAAAAGAGGAATCAAGTGAGAGCTTGAGAAATAGAGAAGAAAGAGTTAGGAAGAAAGTTTTAGTTGCAGAAAGAGTAGAGGTTCCGAAGAGTTTTCGGGGAACAGCTTCTAGTAGAAAAATAATTCTGGAATAGAGGTAAGGGGAGTTATCCTTTCTATGCTTTTATAATATGATTTAGTATTGTTTTTATTACTATTCATGTCTTGAAGTTCTGTATGAATACTATTAATGCTTACTGTATATCTATCTATGTGGAATTTCGGTGTTAATATTATATACTGTTGTTTTGAATCTGTAAATAAGAAATTTGTTAAAAACTAGTTGAGGAACACTTTGGCTAAGGAAAGACTTGGTACTTAAGTTGTCCATTGTGACGCACCTCTCTTTCCTGGAAGTCTACTCGACAAGTTTTTAACTTAAATCCTATTGAACAGATTATGTACTTTTAATTTATTTTGTGATATATTCAGTTTGTATGATTTCTAAAATGATTGGATTTTATTGCATTTGAATTATGCATCTGAACATGGTTGTGAACTATAATGATGTATGTGAGTATGAATTGGACATCTCAGGGAGAGATGACTGAAAGTGATTGTGTAGGGTGTTGTTGTTGTTCTGTATAACTGTAGTGAACTTTGGACTCGGTCTGTCTATCCCTACACTCAAAACATTGTTCATGCTCACATAGAGAAGAACAGTGTAAGTGGTGAGAGTAGAGGGAGGTCCTCGTCTATAGTCTTTAATGACAGAGATAGGCAGGTTGGGGATTTACCTTCCTAGTGTTGGAGAGTGCCAGCAGAACTATGCAAGTGCAAAGACGACTGATAGTTCGACAGTTATACAAATCCGGATGAGTCGTGAGTGTGTGAGTTGTGGTTTAATGAGTATGCTTTAATTGTTCTTTCATATGTACTATGTATGATGACATGAATTAATTGTACTATAACATGTATTTTATATCTAGCTCACCCTTGCATTGTTTGTTGTGTGCTGTTTGGGTATGTTTCTTTGGCGATGATCATCCACTTGGATGAGAGCAGATGTTGTCGAGGAGATTCCCTTGGAGCAAGAACTAGAGGATACTGATGTTGCGGTGTAGTCTACTTAGGAATTTCCTATTTGAACGCTTGTAGTGTTCAAATCCTTTAAACTGTTTAAGTTTAAAATTCCGTCTTTTATTTGGATGACTGTAATTTTGTACTTAATTACACGTCAAAATCTGACTGTTCTCTTTATTTGGATGTTGACGTCCTTATTATATAAGTTGTTATATAATCGGGATGTTACATTAATTATTTGGATGTTGACGTCCTTATTATATAAGTTGTTATATAATCGGGATGTTACATCTACAATGCATCACTAGTAAAAAATCAGCTTTCTAACGCGCCATATAGGTTTCGATTTTGTCAAAACCAAAGCATATAAAAATGCAGTGGCATAATTGTAATAATAGCGAATGTTTATGCCTCGATTCTAAGACACTCGAAGCATAAAGGGTTTTTTACCTTGGTTATAAAAGTAACCGAAGCATAACTACCACTTACTTTTTGCAAGTCGAACTTTTTGTCTGACACACCTTTTCTGGAAATGGCTATTGCCTTTGCTGGGAGGGAGACCGGGGCATAAAGGTCTTCCAAATCTACCTCGGGTCCTTGGAAGCTGGTGTCAAAAGATTCATAGGCTTTGGTTATAGCGTTAACCGAAACATAAACGTTTGAATTAATTGCCATTTACTTTTTTTTTCTGAGTACCTTAGTCATCGGGTGCGCTAATAACCGAGGTAGTAGTTAAGAAATTTTAACCTAAGCTGTTCATTATCTTCTTCGCAGCCTCACGTTCTTCTTCTTTCTTGCGTTCTCCTTCTTCTTCCTTGTGCAAGAGTCGTTCTTCATCTTCCTTGAGGCCATTGCTGCTTCGTCTTCCTCGCGGGCCATTGTTGCTGTCTCTCGCCTCTGCCTCTTCACTACTGCCAACATCTTCGTCGTCGTGCAATCGCCTCTGCCTCCGCCTCACTCTAGCGCCTCCACCTTTGTCGGCGCGCCTCTGTTGTGATTGTGGCAGCCACGGTAAGTTATCTTTACTGTTGGGAGTGAAGCAACTTCTCGATAACTGCCCCTAGGGTTCTAATCCATGATTACCTTTTCAAGCTGGTTCCGATCGGCGATTCCGATGTGGGGAAGTCCAACCTTTTCTCGCGCTTCACGTAGAACGAGTTCAATTTGGAGTCCAAGTCTACCATAGGAGTTGAGTTTGCCACCAAGAGTTTGAATATCGATTCCAAGGTCATCAAGGCTCAAATTTGGGACACCGCTAGCCAGTAAACAAAGAAAAGGACTATCTAGAACGCCGGATCTAAATTTTCTGTTGCTTATTCTCTGTTTCTCCATTTCCCAATTGTGATTCACATTTGTGATTTGGATCTGAGAAAATGGATCGAGAAAATGGCGATGGTGACTAATGAATCATTATTTTATTCACTTCACCTTACTGTACTAGAATTAATTGGGGAATTATAATTAAACGTCCAATATTTTTCCAATTTTGCTAATTGTGCTTAATTCGATCAGAAATTCTTATTTTAATTAATTTGAAGTATCTGAGCTAATTATTTGCATTAGTAATTGCAGGGAAAATTTTGGAAATACAATTCGAGACATTTACAGATTAAATGAGAAAAGATAATTGGGCCCAAGGATTAATTTGTTTTAACCAAGTACATGCACATTTCATTGGAAAGATGTACACGCTGAGAATGAATACGGTTGGAAAGAAAAGCATGCAGGAGGCACATCCAGCAATGAAGAGAGCTCACATCCAGCAGCCCTTACGCACATCAAGCAGCGTCCCAACTGGTCCAACAGCTTGGAGGGAATATCCAACACGTCCAGGATGGAGCCTTCACGTCCAGCCAAATAGTAACAGCATCAAGAACTGGCAAGAAACGAAAGCAGAGGCACTCTCGGTTCTTCACATCCAGCAGCTTTGGAGAGCACTACGGTGAATGGTGATGAGCTTGGAGGAGCACGGTGCTGGCTGGAAGGAAAGCACACAGCACCACGGTCCAGCAAGGGGGCAGCAACATGGTGTGCTATGATGAATGGAAGAGAAAATTACATTCCAACATGAAGAATTATCGCAGCAGCTACAGTTCATGGCTAGCTCACTTACAAACATTTTCTTTTGATTGATCTTTGGTGATTGAGAGAAGAGACGGACAGTACAAATGGAGGGCCCGCCTTTGTTTACTTTTGGGGTGAAGAAAGACAAAAAGGGTGGCTAGTAGAGACAAGAAACGGGAAAGCTGGAACGAAGGAAATGTCCAAATTTCTTGTCAATAAAAGGAGAGCTACACGTTCCAGAGAGGAGGCCATTGCCCGAGGAGGAATAAGCTGGACATTGTCCAGCAGAGGAGGAGACGGTCTGGGAGCTGGGCAGAGGTGCCGTGCGTGTGAGGAGGTGCTGGATCAGAGAAGGAATTACACAGTATAGATGATGGAGGGCTACGACAAAGTGGTGTGCATGTTCCAATTTTATTTTCTTGCTTGTTGTACTAAACTCATGCATAATTTAATTTCAATGCAAAGCTTGGTTTCATTTTCTGTTGCTAAATTTCCATATCGTTTTACTGCTTCTGTTTTATTGCTGTAATTTAATTTCGGTTGTTGTGTTTTCTGCAATTTAATTTACACTGTTGTTTTTATTTTGTTAATGATTAATTCACTTTAAATCATTTGTTGTAATTTTGTTCTCGGTATTTTGTTGCCGTAATGTTGATTCTGTTTTCATATTGGAAATTGATTGTTCTCTGTTTTTACTGTTTACTGTATTTTTGTTTACTGTATTTTCGTTTTCTGTATTTTTGTTTTCTGTATTTTTGTTTTCTATTCCAGATCTGTTTTTATTGTTTCATGTTGCTGTAGTTTTGTTTTCACTGTTTTAAATTTTGTTTTACTATTTTTAAATTTTGTTTTACTGTTTTGAATTTTATTTCAACGCTTTTAATTTTACCGCAACCAAAAATCACAAACCCCCCACTACGTGTTGATCTGAGACTGAACCTAAATTGGTCTGACCTAGGAGTCACTTCCTAGTAACTGTACTGCATTATTTTATGCACAACTTTTGTGGGAGGTGCGACCCTCTCAACAATGACATAGAAGGCGGTGGCGGCGATGATGGTTTTCGCTCATGCCGCAAGTATCGTCTTGTGTTGGCCAATGATCGCGCGGTGCTCGAAATGTCTTCCATAGATCCGGGATCTACTTCTTCTTCCACTTCTGCATTTACAGATATTCCTTCTAATCTCAAGTATTCACACTGTTCAATCTCCACCTATTTTCTTCTCTAGCGATTGTGCCGATTTCATTTCGTTTCGTAATCAGAAACTTGTGCCCCACCGGAAGAATTGGGCGATGTTTTGACCAGTTGTTGCTTGCGATTGAAACAAGTGAGATTTTGTATGTGAGAGTGCGATAATGTGTTGTTGTGAATGAATGTAAGCTAGTTACTTGTGTCCAGTTGATTTTGTGTGTGAGTGCGATTCTGTTTAATTGTGAAGGAAATGAAGTTAGTCGATTGTGATGAGTTGCTGTTGTCTATTCTGAGTTTTTTATTTCTATGGTTAGAAAATTGAAAACATGTCTTAGTGGGAGTTTGGCTGCTAAAGAAGGCAATGCTTCTCATCAACAGCAACCTAATGGATCCTAGTAGTAGGAATCTAAATTGGAACTGTTCGGTTTTGACTCTCTTATCAACATTATTGGTCTCAAAAGGTACATGGGACTTGCTTGCTGCTACCGATACTCATTTTCGACTAGTAGATGTTTTTTAAGTTTACATATTTTGTTTTTTGGGTTTTATACTTAAACTTTTTAACTCCTTCCTATCAAGAGTGCTCTCTTGTGTTGAAACTGATGTTCTTGTTGGTAAGTTTCCAGGTCTAAATTTGCAGGGTAGCTTGTTATGAATATATGCACACACAAACACAATTTGGTACACTATGGGCCCTCTGAGTCTACTAAGATACAAGTGCACATTATGGGACTTATGTACCTGCTACAAACGTATGTATAAATCTTGTTGTCTTCTTTCTGATCATTGTCTTCCCCTTCATTGTGGACCAGTTTGTCTCAGGATCCAAGTGAATAAAGAGAATAAGGAATTCAAGGTAAGATTTATTGTCTTGTCTATTTTTATCTTTCAATTGATATATTATAATTGAGAACCTTCAATTACCCTTGCAAGTTGCAACCCGTAAGATTTTTTTTGGTTTGGTTTCTTTTATTCGTTATGTTTATGGAATTGGAATTGGAATTTTTATTTTTTTATTATGAAACCATGTAAGCTGCTTGATTACATCATAAAATGTTTAATACATTGCATACATTATGTTGCACTCACAATATAAGAATTGTTTGTTATGGCAGTGAACTTATGAGACGTCTTAAAATATTGTATGAATTTTCTAATCCCAAGTTCACTTTTTCTTTCATTATGTTTATATAGATGAAGGCGTCTTTAAAGGGTGATTTTTATAAGCCAACATTTGGTAGCTTTATGGACTTTGGATTTGACAAAGGATAAGAAAATTTCTCTTAGGCAAGCTCATCTTTTTGTGTTCAACAATGGCACTGGACCAATCACCATGAAAAAGCTAAAAGGATGGGACATGAAATCTGCTCAAATAAAATGATTAGCTAAAAATCAATTAGTATGCAGAAGATAATTTATACCTTATCATATACATTGTAAACAAAAACAAAAAGTAGAAACAAAATCTTCACTTTTTTTTTATCAAAGTACTAAGAGGATCATGTTTAGAAAAATGTTATCAGAAGATACTGTGTTAGGCTTTTATGTTATTTTACTTTAGTAGATTAAGAGTTCCAAATTGTGCTACCCCATGCTTATTAAATTTGTGCTGTAATTCTCATATGCTTTTGGCCCATTGTATTAATTTGTACTGTGAGCGGTGAAAAATTGGAACTCTGACATGATCTTTGCTTTGATTCAGGGCATGGAGATACTGCCTCGGTTGCTTTTGAACCGAGGCGTAAAGTCCTTCCAAAAAAAAAAACAAAAATAAAAAATAAAAAACAAAAAATCTACTGCATCGATTCTCTTTGAACCAAGGTAAAATCCTGCAACTTTTTGTCTCGGTTTACAACCGAGGCATAAAAGTGTAGACTTTTTGCCTCGTCTTTATATGCCTCGGTTTAGGAACCGGTCTATGGGCGAAAATAACCACTGTCGTTGCCCCTGACTGCACTAGTGCATCTTGAATTTAGTCAAAATATCTTCTGTGACTAACCTATAAATCCACCTATCCTCTTCAAAATCAAACATAGACCTTGACCCTTTTCTAACATAGTCTTTCCCGTCACTTTCTTTTTGTTTTTGTTCTTGGAGAATACACTGAAAATACACTAGTGCAGTTAGGGAAAATGACAACGGTTATTTTCATCCATAGGCAGCGGTTTCTGAACCGAGACATATACAGACGAGGAAAAAAGTCTAGCCTTTTATGCTCGATTCATAATCGAGGTTAAAAAGGGTAGGATTTTTCCTCGGATCAAAAGTAACCGAAGCAGTAGAGTTTTTGTTTTTTGTTTTTTTTTTCGAACGACTTTATGCCTCGATTCCTTTTGAATCGACGCAGTATGACAACCTCTACTGCCTCGGTTGGGACCATAACCGAGGCAATAGAGTGTTTTTTATTTTTATTTTTTCTTTTTTGCCAGGCTTTCTGCCTCAGTTGTGAACTTAATCGATGCCATAGGGGGGCTTTCTACCTCGATTATGGTGACAATCGAGGCGTATTCCCTTGTTTTTTTAAGAACATGTCTATTTCTGCAACATTCCCAACTGTAGAAACAGACCTGCATATAATTCTACAGCCAGAACATTACAGAACAATCAAGAAACATATATTTTCAATAAAAAATATGTTGAAACATAAATGCATTCAATGTAATCATAAATTATTTTCTTAGAAGCATAAATCAATTTAGTGTAATCATAAATAAACTTTGAAGCATAAATCAATCCAATGTGCAAAGTTAAACTAATAATAATGTACGAAAGCATAAAACAACTTAGAAGCATAAACCTAGAACTTACTATATCCTAATATCTACTACATTCTATTATATAGTAGTTATTACATATTTAACCCGTGCTTTCCTCACGAGTTTAAGTGACTTCTCTGGAATTAGAGTAGTCATATTGAATTCTACATAAAACACAATGATTTCAATTAGTGTATATGAAATCTAAACTATAGAGAAAATAAAATTCAAACCTAAATATTACCGTTTCCCATCCACTAATGTAATGTGCACGAATAGTGGTCATCATTCAATACATCACATAGTAACCACACTCATATGACCTTATTTGTTTATTACACTACAATATATCATCATTGTTCAGATTGTTGATAGGGGGAGCACATGATTAGCTAAACCCACAATCTCAGTTATTTCTTTGTTTTTTATGATGACAACACATAGTTAATGAAAACACATTTGTATGTACTATGTTACATGTTACACATGCTTTTATGCTTACTGCGTTATATTTGTATAAGCATAGCTGTGAACATATTGTGTTGATTATTGAATACTACTGTATTAGAAATGTGTTTTAATTTGTGTATGCATAATATGAGTTTTTGGACATGAAAAATCACAAGCACCTAGCTTCAGCTATTTGAACTTTAAAGTGTGGCAAAACTATCAGTTTTAAGTTGATTACATTATTGGTTAAATCGATTATAACTCGTATGTTTGCACAAATATTTTTCAAGTGTGTTGTGATATATTTTGAGAAGAAAAGTTTTCAAATATATGCTAAGTGTCTCTTCTTAATCGATTGCATGCATTCTGTATTCGAGTAAGTCTGTTATTATTTTGAAAACTATTTAAATGCTTGACTTAACTATCACAATGGTCATATTTTTAAATATGTTGACCAAACATTTATTACAAATTGATTACATTAACTGCGCTTTCAATTAATATATTTGACTATTGTTAATCTGTTCTAACTGTGAAATGTAATCGACTAAGCAGAAAAGACTTATTTGTCTTATATTATATATAGACGCATGATTTGATTTCTGTAAGAAGAATTGATCTTGAAACTTTCATATCATTTTCAGTGTGTTCCGTGAGATCTTACAAAAGAGAGAAAAGCTCCAAGAATCAAGAATTACCGTGGTGATAAAGTCTTGAGGATTTCTTGTGAAGCAAGTGACTAAGCAGAAAAGACTGATCGTTCTCACAAGAAGATGCTTTCTACATGATTAGGAAAAGCTTTGGCAAACGCTGAGTGTTGCTGGTGTTCCCTATGGTGTATATAGGAAAAAGAACGTCGTTCTTGACTTTGAGGGGTATCTCAAACGGGTGGACAACAGAAGAGGATTGTTCTTGCTACTTGTTTGTCTTGTGTACTGCTTATACTTAGATTAGTGAGTTAGAGAGGTGATTTACATTTTAACGTGAGGTCGTTGTAAAGCCTTGGTTTAAAAGCTCAGATCTATATAGTGCATTAGCTTCTATCTCAGGTTGAGTAGAAGGGCACTGGATGTAGGCTTGGCCAAACCAGTATAAACCGTAGTGTTTGAATTTTCTCATCCCTTCTCTTTGCATTTAATCTATTATACTTTCATTGTATTCAAATACGCTTATTATTTCATTGCATACAAATTTACTTGAGATTCAAGAAAAATTTAAAGACTTCCTGTTGTGCGAAAAAGATTTTAAAAGCAATCATTTTTATATATCACAATTCACCCCCCCCCCCTCTTGGTGTGAGAAATAAAGCACTTCTTTTTTAACAATTGGTATCAGAGCTGGTTTTCAAAAGATATTTGAAAAAAAAAATCGATTAATATTTTTGACTAATCGATTCAATCCTCAAAATGGCTTTTGTTTCTTAGACATTTGGCGAAGGTGCATCAACAAATAGACCACCTCTATTTGCTGGTGAAAATTATGCTTTCTGGAAAATTAGGATGCAAATTTTTCTTGAATCAGTGTTTAAAGGTGTTAGGGATGCTACACTCAATGGTCCATTTGAACCTAATCATGTTGTTAACTGAAAAACTGTTTTAAAATTTTTTTCTGAGTGGATTCAAGATGTGAACCGGAGAGCACAGTATGACGTTAAAGATCGTAATGTAATTGCCTCTACACTAACAATGAATGAGCTTTTCATGATTTCCCAATGCAAAACAGTAAAAGAAATGTGGGAAGTTCTTGAAGTAACACATGAAGGAACTGATGAAGTAAAACGTGCCAGAAAGAATTCCCTTGTGTAGAAATACAAGATGTTCATAATGAAGGCTAGAGAGACTATCTATGATGTGCAGAAAAGATTCACACAAATCGTAAACCATTTGCTGGCTCTCTGCAAGATGTTTGACAATGAAGAAATCAACATCAAAATCTTGAAGAGTCTGAATAGAAGTTGACATCCAAAGGTAACTACTATATCTGAATCTAAAGATTTGACTAACATGAGTATGGCAACCTTGTTCGGAAAGCTCAGGGAACATGAGCTAGAGCTAGGTAGATTGAGAGAGGAAGAAGAAATTGAGTAAAAGCAATCGATTGCTATCAAAGCTACAAGCAAAAGATCCTCAGAGAAAACTGAATATGAGGTTGAGTCAGATGCAAAAATGTGGAAAAGGAAATCAACAACATGATGGTAAGAAAGTTTATTAAATTCACGAAGAATAGAAATATTTCAACTGATAATACAGGTTATTCAAGAGGAGAAAAGAAGATTTCAACGAATAACACTGTCACATGCTATGAATGCGGCAAGGATGGATACATAAAGCTGGATTGCCTAGAAGTGAAAAACATGCATAAGGCTAATACCAAGTATCCATAGGACAAGAAGAACAAGTAGAGAAAAGCTTATATAGCATAGGAGAACAGTGATGATGATTCATCTAGTGATGATGATTGTAGTGTTGAAGAAGAGTCCAATCTATGTTTCATGGCAGGCTCTGCACATTCTGATGACATCAATAATGATTTTGAAAGCAAACCAATTAAGGTTAAGTACGACTTGCTACTGGACGCCTTTCAAGAAATACATGCAGAAGCCATGCGACTTAAGTACAAGGTAAATTGATTAAGCTCATAAAGAAAAGACTATGAATATTGAATTGATAACCTTATAGAGGCAAATGATAAGATGAAAAAGGAATCAGAAACTGCTTTACAATCTGCAAAAATTGTTAAAACTAAATTTAAGATTGTAGAGAAAAATTGTGAAAATTCCCTTGTTCAACAAGAGAAAATCGATTACTTAACAAGCACTCTAGCGAAATTCACTCAAGGAAAAGATAATTTAGGGTAGATTAATAAATAGACAAGGCATAGGTTACAAAGCAAAGAGTAATAGGATTAACCATAAGAAGTTTATTGATTTGAGTAAACCTATTACAAATGCTTGTTTTTATTGCCAACATATTGATCATAATGTCATAAATTGCTACTACGGAAAGGTTGGAGTTCCTAAAGGAAAATATAAGTGGATTAAGCACAAAGGACCCAAGTTTGTATCGGTACCTGCTTCAAAACCATTAAACTGTTTTGCAAAGAAAGTAAGCTGCTGACTGAAGCAGTACATTAGTCAAGGATGAACTATCGTGGAATAAATCACAAATTCTTAAAATATCTTGATGTGGTAACTAAAATTGTTATTTTCATGCACTCATGCATCATAAGTATCTGTATGAATGATTGTTATAAACATGTTTGTTGAATGCCTATCTGGTTGATCTGTTTATATGAAATATTGTTTGCATAATTTTTAATTGGTTAGGTTAATAATGGAATTGATTATGATATGTGTGTGGTTCTCTGTTTTTGAATGAAACAATGTTAGACATAAAGTCGATTATGATAATATTGAAATTGATTAATTTTTCTGATTTGTCTTCCCTGTTTTGAAAGTTCAAACCTAGTGAAATTCATCATTTGTTTTAAAAATAGCGCGAACGTATAAGGTTTTGACTTCCCTCCAAAATAGGTTTTTTGTGTTGATTAAACTAATCAGAGAAGTCTGTCACCCATACTTTCTCCGCAAACATTGTGTTCTTTCGTCTTGGGTATTCTGAAATTTTTCTTTAACATTCTATATCAATGGCATCCTCATCATCACAAAGGAAGAGAGTGAAAACACTTGGTCACAAAAATATAAGGCGAGCATCGAATCTTGATGGATGGATTAGTGACGATAGTGTTCAATCGAATTTTTTGGATAGTTGGAAGATGGGAACACTTATCTCGCACAAGTACTTGAAGCTAAGCTTCTTTCGAAATGAAGGATTTTTCCTTCAAAGTTGGCTAAGCAGATGGGTCTGAAGAAGTTTATT